>JAHWFP010032165.1:74160-100602 GCA_023313725.1 Lithobius niger
TCAGTTAGAAGGATAAATTCTGGCTGATGCCTAATATGTGGTACTCTGTGTATGGACCCCTAGCCATACAGTAAGGAATGAATTGGAATTGAGTTCTTGAACTTGAAACCTCTCGCCCATTCCCTGAGTAGTTACAAAGTTCGAGGGCATTTTTCCACTAATGGTTACTTAAAGCAACCTCTATTTTTTTAACCTTTCCAGGTGTCAGTGCAAACCATACTTTCTTTCAACGAAATCCAACCGAAGGCAATTCCAACATTGGGCACAGCACAAAAGCGATCAGGTACCGCAATAGTTGAAAATATAAAAAAAATATATGTATGCTTGTGTAAAACAGTAGGTGCAATATCAACTGTCATGAATAAACTTATCCCCAACAAGGGACACAATCAGGTTCCAGCCCTGAACCAGAAAAAAAGCAAGAAGAAAGAAAAACGGCAGAACAAAACAAGTACACTCACCCATGACGATGGTCATGCCTAACAACAATGAAGGCAATGATAAGAAATAGTTGGGAGAAACATGCCAGCACTAAAGTAGTAGGTAAGGGAGACCTACTACACAAGGGCAGTAGTGCCAGTAGGCTTGACTCTCCCTAACATTTTTGACTGGAAAAAAAAGCAATTCCAAAATCCACTATTGCATAAACATACATCTGGAATCTTGTTGCATCCTAGCTCGCAGTTTATACTTTTCTGCATGAATGCCGGTATTTCGTACATCATAGCAGTGTGAGTGGAGACAGCAGGGAGATGACCATGTTGGAAGCCAATTAAATGTTGTGCATGTCATGGGATTCAAATTGACAGGCAGGAGATAGGATGACTTAATACCTACCTGAAGAGGGATTAGTGGGGGCAAGGTGAACAATGGCCACAAGTTATCAATACTAGCTCATTATCAACACTAATCCAGATAAACGAGAAGGAAAAATACAAGATGGCAGCTTGATTAGGAGCTAAATTCATCAGCACTATTTTCAATGACTTACTTGCTTTGTATTTCTCATACACATTCAGTAACATTATATGGTCTCCAAATTCACTTGTGAAAAGGGACTTTGCTGTGTTGCACGCAACCTTTTTTTTCTTTTTGTACACAAAACAGGACTGAACTGAAAGTATAGAAAAGTTTTAGAAATAGTACGTGTTAGTAAAACTTCAAATTGCAACATAACAATTATTGAGTGAAGCAGAGTGAATTCCGATTGTTAAACACTAACATTAACTCTACCCCATGCATACCTTACCTCGATGTGTAATTCATCATAAATGCATTGAACATTTAAAAAGGCAAACTTTATTTCAATAAAATTTTTACCAGGGGCGGCTCAAGACAATTTGGGGCCCTACGCAAATTCAGTAACTGGGGCCCACCGGGGTCAAACGTGTAGTATTAAAAGCATTTTTTTTTATCCAACTTTTTCATTCGAATCATCAAACAATAATTTTTCATACTATCCAAACCAATATCCATTTCACTTTCTTTTTATTACCGAAAAGTATGTGAATCACAAAAAAAGTAAAAACGCTGCAAAATTGACAAATTACAACCACAAAATCGTGGGGGTGGGGGGACGACAAACAAAACGGAACTAACAATACAGTAAACAATAACCACTTAGGCTAAAGAAACGAATAACATACAAACATACTTCCCAAAGTGGGAAACATACAAAAAAGGAAAAAAAAGAGAAAGAAGGAAGAAAAGGAGGGGGGGGGGGAGGGCAAGAAAGGATCTCCATTTTTTCACTGTTTCGCATTTCTCATTTCCTACCAGACTGTCACCTGCCGACAAAATTAACAGCCGCAAGTATCACTAGTTTCGGTTTCAGGTCGCACAATGCTTCGACCTTGGACCTTCGTCCAAGCTTCGACCAACCGACCCACATCAGGGCTCGTTTACGCAACGAGACTTTCTCGCTCGCCGAAAGTTATTTGCTAGGCAACCGTTATTTATTTACGATTAATTTCCCGTTTCTATTAAATGATTGCGGCAATAGACAACAAATTAAATGTATTATAAATAACAACACGGACAAAGAACAAAGTGCAACAGTCATTTTAAACATTGCTACAACATTGTTGTCATTTCACGCCGTTTTAAAATTTGCTATTCTCGCTGAAAAAACAGCTTCTAGCAGTGATCAAACGACGGTAGAATAAATAGCTACTAGCAGCGAGAATTCAAAATCCAATATGGCGTCCATTTCGGAGTTATCGATTCGAAGACAAACCTTCGAATGCCGGTATTCATGAATCTGTCCGTCGTCGTGTAGTGCAGTAAAAATTGTTTCTTGTGTCATAAATCGACGCTGTCATGTTGCAAGCAACATATATACGTCGTGTTGCGAGGCACGAGGAGAAAATTCGCGTTCGCGTTGTTGCCATGGTGACTACGAATAGACAACTTGAAAGCCGCATTCTCCGACAAAGGCGAGAAGCAGCCAGCAAATTTAGTTTTGACCAAGTAAAAGCTAGGAAGCGAGAAAAGTGTCCGTGCGTAAACACGCCCTCATACCCGGAGTTTCAAAACACTAGCACAACACATTCTCATCCCGTTTTTCTCTTTACTGCGTCATAGTATGGAGGGTTTTCAATGAATAATCTGCCTTCTCGCTATAGTAAAATGAGTGCTCCACGCCAGAGTGGGGGCCCCTTTAAACCGGGGGCCCTACGCGGCTGCGTTGCTCGCGTGCCCCTTGAGCCGACCCCGATTTTTACTTACACGATGTAGTGGTGGCAATTAGCGATGTTTAAAGCAACATACCGCCTGCCTTATAACCTTGCGCCTGCCTCACAACACCCACGCGACGATCACATCCACGTATTTACCACAGCTAAGATCAACTGAGACGGTAGCTTCGTTCCTCGCAACGAAAACGTAGCTACTGTCTCAATTGGCATTGCGCCTAATAGTCCAGCCAGCGTGAACCCACTGATTGTGTCGTCACAAACCGGAATGATTCTCGCATTTTAAAATGACAATTTATAATTTTCTAGGCTAGTGTCTTATAATTTTGCTTCGGTGATCTATTGGAATAATTAATTTTAATTTTTACCCAATTAGTCTATTAGATTTTAGATCTCATGGTAATTATTAGAAAATTAGTAGATGTACACACAGAGATGAAACGTCATTGAGTACTGTACGCGCGCAATGCATGATTTAGTGACGGGTCGTTAGTAAATAAAGTTCCATTATATTCAACAGATAATCTCCTAGACGCCACATTTAAAAGAGGATTTTTATCAAGGGAAAGACTAACGGTAAGAAAATAGATCTTTGGGGCCGTACTTGATGTGGAGGATCGAGAAAAATGGCGCTGGGAGGTATATCCCTTTAATGAAACCGAATAACCGATATTTAATACGGTCGGCTAACCGTAAGCCGAAAATATTGCATGCAACAATGTAAAAATAATACGAATTACGGTATTTCGTTTCGTTTATTAGCAGAATAAAAACCAAAATAATATCATAGGTGAATGTAGCCTATTGCATTGGCTATGTCACAAACCATTTGTAATTTACCTTCTCTCATCAGCCTATCAAGGTTTTCTGGTAATAATGCACTTCCTTTAGCGGTCACATGGAAACACTCCTTCCGACTGAACCGATATAGCAGGTGCACAAAAGTATTTCTTAACTAACTTTGCTACCTTTGGAAATTCGGCAGCATTTTCTTCCCACCAATACAACGCATTTTTATCAACATTAAGCTTTGACGATTGTAGAAAATAACTGGTATTCTGTTTCAGTAGTATCAGTCTCGTTACTGCAAGTTTGTTAGTGTAAGCCTAGTACACACGATATAGCGTCGCCAGGCAGCACCCCTTTCCGTGGGCTGAACAGATTGGCCAGATGAGTCCATACTTCAGCATCGTGTACGGGGGAAATGGCTTCAAACAGGCTTCTGGCCATTTTTAACAATAATCCACTAATCTATCAATATTCGCCTGTGTTAAATGGTCCACAAGCATCAAGTATGACATTTTGCCAAGGGTTACTTACCCAATCTGTCATTTACAATGGTTCTGGTTTAATACTGCCTATGAATTGACATGTATCACAGTGTATTACAAGTTTTACGACGTCATGATATAAAGGTGGCCTCAACACCATAGTAGGCATGAATGCTTTGCTCTTACTGGTACCTCCATGTGATTAATTTGCCTCTTGTCACATTTGTTTTGGAATAACAATTCTGTTACTTTTAAAAGTATACCATTGTTCCACGAAAGTCATTCCTACACGTCGCAATACGGGCTGGGTTTGTCCCATTAACCTGTCAACAAAGACTGCTTAACATTCTGAAACTCTGGATCAACTGTTGTTACTTCTCTTACCATGTCAGCATCTACTACTTTAGAAAATTATGAACTTGTAGATTTTGTGGATTTTGTATCATTACGTCAGGTATTTAACTTGACAATTTATTAATATTTTAGTAGTTCACTTGCATAAATGAAGCAGCACTTGGCACAAAAATTCAATTCAAAGTCGTATGCAGTTTGTAAGAGCTCACAAATTCATAAGTAATATACTTTATATCGCTGTAATTTTCACACAAACAACACAGAATGTGATTTGGCTTGGCATGATGTCAAGACCAATCACATACATCATTAAAAAGATAGAATTGCTGGGGCGGCTAGATTCTGTTTCTTTGCTTAAATGAAAATATACATCACCTGAAAATTTTATCATTTTATTCTCAAATGTTTTTTTCCCTCTAGGGATTTAATTGAAATTAGCCAATCCCCTGCTCGCATACCCCAAAGTGCAGGCTTGCACTTCCTTCGTACAGTACCGCACAAAAATGCAGAACACACATTACAGTGATCTTTTCTTCCTCTCAATATATCATGGTCATGACTCAAGAGGATAAAACTATCCCCTGCTTAGTAGCGATACAGCACACACAAAATAACCCTAATCCTAAATTCCTGCCAAACTTAGGGTAAACTGCCCAAACACACAGGTTGCTATAGGTATCTCTTATATTACCATGCGCAATCAAATAAAAACAGTTGCAACAAAGTATGTTTCACAGAACATACGAAACAACTAACGTCACCAACTACAAAGAACACGTTTTAAAAGAACACTAAAGAGTAAGGCAAACACTATAATTATGGCACACCGAACAGATCACGAAAAGAAGGTTCGTCATACACTCAATAAAGCGTCAAGACTCCGGCAATCTCGGAACAGAAAAATGCAGTCCAGCAGGATGTCCGACAGATTTTCCAAATTACTACTGATTTAAGCAGTGGTCATGCGCAATATTTCAATGAAATCCTGTACTACTGTGAATCATCCGACAAACCTCGTTCAGACGTTGCATCGTTATTTGCATCCCTTGCTGCCGTGGGCGACAGAGGCAGACTGGCAGTCAAAAGGTGCAGGTCCCGGAACTCCAGGGTGTACTACTCCGAGGGGGGTGCGGCAATGTCGCTATGGCTCCGTAAAATCAGCTAGGGGGTCTGGGGGAGCGCTGTAAGCTCCCCCAGTGGGGTGCCCTGTAAGCTGAAGCATTTTACGCTATTTTAGTACCCGTTTCTTGCCTCACACGAGCAGAAAATAGTGTTAACAGAGCAAATTGTGGTGATTTTTCTTATTCGTTCTTCAGGATGGCAGGTTTCGTAAAACTTAATTATGACTACATTTTTTTTAGACATTTTCTTTTTAAATTAAAATAACAGAGTCTAGTTCAGAATTATATAAACAGGCCCACATATTTACAATTGGAAGTTAGCTTAAGTGTACATCTTGTACTTTTAGGCTACAATGAATGACGAGTAAGGGAGGGGGTCAGCTACCAGAGGCAGAACATTTAAAAAAAATGAACTATCAAAAGGTGAAAAATTGAGAAATCATTTGCTCAGTTTTATCCTAAACGACTAGGCCTAGAGCTATTATTACAAAAACTTCCTCAATTTAAAGCAACAACATGCGTCGAAAGATGAAAAAAATGGTGAAACCTTTTACTCAGTTTTGTCCAAAACAACTTGAGGTATGTTGGAGAAAAGCTTCCACATTTTAAATAGACAAGCTCTGTGTTAATTTTTGCTCCCTTCATTCAGGGGATCTTAGGGTAACCTCATCCCACCCTCAGTCTCTACGGAGCCACCCTGGTCGCCGCACCGACCCATGCTGGCCAGTTAGCCGAAGCAGAGTTAGCAGCCCCGCGCTTCTAACAGCAGCAGACCAGTCGTAAATGAGCCGCATCACGTTATGTGGGCGTGGTAGTACAGTTACGATGTAACATGGGTAAAATTAAAACAGTTTGATGAGAACGATGTAGTATATCAGCCTGTATTACGAGTACCCCGATGCTGTACGGATGGATTTATAATTCAATTTAGATTTTGAAAATTAGACAACTCGGCAAAATCTGTATTTTTTCACAGCCTTTTTTGTTATTAAGAATCGGGAAGCTGAAGCTGGCCGATAAAGGGGAGGGAGGGGCGCCGACGGCCTGGGGTGCGGGTCCCATTTGGGATCCTGAGTCCGCCTATGGTGGGCGATCTTGTACATTGTGAACTGTATTTTTGGACTTGAAACTGAGTTTTTGGTGATCTCGGACGCCTCCGTTATTGCGCAGAATGACTGTCATTTTGTGTGCGCTTCAATAGGCAGATGGACTTTGTTTTGACGAATAGTTTGAACAAAGTCCATCTGCCTATTGAAGCACGCACAAAACCAACACCATCTGCCATCACCTACAAACCACCACCTGCGCTATGGCGGCGATATGGCGACATTTTGGCAGCGCTTATGGACTGTTGTTGCGTGTGATTGGCGCATTGCTGACGAGTGTCTCATACGGGAATTTCGCTAGGCTTACGTGTACAAGTTTTTGGCATTTCTTTGGGTGTCTTCGTAAGTTTGTCGTTGTGTCTGCAGCCGCTATTGGATTATTGTGTAGTCGCTTTGTAAGCTAGGACATTGTGAATTGCGCTTGTTGGTGTTCAACAAGTACAATGCCACGATCACGTTATTAACGGTGTGTTAATCGATGCTAGTGAATCGCGGTAGTTTAGGGACATCCGTGTTTATGTTTAATTCGCGTTCCCGGCCGGGAAGTCGCCTTTTGTGGTGAAATCGTGAGTGCCGCGTTTTCCAATTCCGATGCTGCTGGATGGATACTTGTGGCTGTGCTTCAGACATTAGTTACCTGTCAACTATAAATTCAGGTGGTCCTTCGAAGAAATCCTGCTTGAAGGTAAGAAACCAACGTGCGTTAGTGATTGTTTTGAACTTGCAATTGATCGCCGGATCTCGACGTCCGTAGCGAATCCCGCCCTCCACATCTCTGTTGCTCCAATGTACATGACCGTTATAATCTCTTTGTATAAATTCCCTCCAAATCCCACGGTGGAGGCAAGTACCCCCAGATACAGTCGGCCATTGCAAATCATTCATGGCTGCGAATGCTATCTAGTTTTACAACTTTTGGGCTGCCTGTATTATGCAGCAGGCGTATGGTCGTGTACATCAGTTTTTATTCTTTAAACGCTACTGCTGGAGCCGAAATTCGTGTCTATCATGCCACAGCAGTTTCACCCTCGCAGCAATGCTGGGCCAAAGCTCACACCGGAAACACCATGGTAATTTGAACTTGTAAAGACAGCAAAAATTCTTACTAACCAGCTCCCATAGTGTTTAAAACCACCTGGCTCCAAGAAAAGGCCGACCACAGTAACCATAACCATAACCATAACCATAAACTAAACCACCACCAGCAGAACAACCAACACAAAACCGTTGACCAAATCAAGAACGTCAATAAATGGCGGCCCACATCGTCAACCCAAAATCACTCAGGCCACGGGACAACATAATTATCTAGTCAACACCAACGGTAAAAGAGAAAGGGTCAGGAGAGCGGTGCAATTGGAAGGGTGGATTACTGCCAGAAGTGATAGACCATTTAGAACATTTAGGTAAACTAAAAGCAAAACTGGGAGGTATTTTAAAAAAAACCTATAATTAAAGTAAGATCGCCATTAGAGTCCCAGTTTTGGCACAAAATACTCAGCTTATTGAATATTAACTCACTATACCAGTTGACTGTCTGCAACACACAAATATTTAAGTTTGCACATTCCACTTCAAACTTGCTTACTCCAGCAATGAAATAATTTATTATGTGACTCGTTTTACACAACATTTACGCAATAAAATGCATAATTTAATGCATAATTTATTTTGTGAAACACATACCTGATAGCATAGCGGCTATTGTTAATATTTCGCTTGTGCACTTGTATTTACAGCTTGCAACCAACATTTTGGCTACGGGAGGATCCAATGGAAATTCTGCCATAAGTTTACCTAATTCAGTCACGTCGCCATCCTGATCCAAAGCTTCCAATTTTTGAAGCTGCTGTATAGCTTGACGCATTGATGCAGGATCTGAAATGCAATTGGTTTAGATGTCATAATACTTCAAGTAGTAAATAGAAAAAAGGCACGTCCCCATACGACTCTTTACCTGTCAGCCAAAATTTAGATTTGGTAACTTTGTAGTAACTTGAGCTGTACAAGTGTCGCGCCTTTATATCCTATCAGAATTAACACTGGCCGATGGACTCCCCTGCCTGTTGGGTTCCGCCCCGTTTTCCTCGGCAGTTCGTCCAGGTGTCGCATATTTCCTCGAACAGGGAGATATGCCTTGCGTAAGATGGGGGGGGGGTCAGATGTACACCCCTTCACTTCCCTTGGGCTTCGACAACCATTCTGGATTGTGACGTGTGTGATATTTGTTGGCAAAATTTGCTGTCTCGGGCTGCTTTGTGCGGTTGACAGAAGGTGAAAGGAGAGACCAATGACTTACTGAGTACGGCTTTGGCAAGAAAAAAGAATAAGTAAGAACACCTTTTTAATTTTAATTAACTGTGGAGCTATAGGCTAAAGCCACAACAAACAATTGTTTTCATGGTGGTTCAAACCGTTCTACCAAGTTAAAATCATCGAAAAAAATATTTGTTTTACCCCTAGCTTTGTTTTATGCTTTAATAATCATAACCACGGCCAAACATTTAAAATGTTAGAGCATTTGTGTAAAAGTATTTACGTCATTATGTGAGATTAGTCCTTAGCAAACATACTTGTCACTGTGAATTGTATGTAATTTATAAGATTCTTTTGGCCACGTACCATATATAAAGAACTTGGTTCTCATGAGAGAATGATTGAAAAACTGACGCCATCGATTTGTTTTCTTACACAGTCTTGCAATAATTGATTTTTTTTCAAAATTAATATATTAACAAAAACAGGCAAGTAGGAGTGTTGCGCATTTTTTTCTTTTTACAGTTATTCTTTCTTACTAGAAGCCTTGCATAACACGGACACCAATCACCTTCCATGGAACAGCATTAAAATTTTGCGTTATTATTCTGTCAACAACACTGGCGATTCAATTTGTTTCTTTGCAATTAAACTAGAAAACGCAGAGATTTTATGAGCGCAATTCGATGCATTTTAATACGCACATTTTCACAATGTGATGTACGCACGCCGTGGTTTATACAAGCTTCAGCTAATTAGTGTATATCGGGCCTGTTTACTGATGTACGTAATTCAGTTAACAGATGTTTTTGACATCTCGGGAAGAGACGGGCTCCAGAAATGCACTCGTACTCGTATCGATTACGGCATGTAAAAGATCCCAGACCTTTACTAGGAAAATTGTCCCCCACCATTCCAAGATAACTTTAGCAGATAATTTGTCTCGACTTGAAGGCATAAGAGCCAATTCAGATGCAAACTGATTTTTTAAATTACGCAAATGAACTTTTTTTTTGACTAGCAGTAAACCAATGATGCTACTTGAATTTCTTCACTCTTTTCTGCCAAACTGCTTACAAGTCTATAGCGGTGGAATCACTCTTTCCATCTTTCTCATTTGGCTGGATCATCAAAGTCGAATTACTCCAGAGCAGGAATTCCATTGTTTGGTAGCCATCTTATACTATAAGAGAGAGTTTCCCAGGAAAATGGCAGAGCGCGAGCGCGAAAGCCACCGAGCTCGCGAGCGCGAGCGCCAACTCTTTGCCGTGTGCGAGCTTATGATATCGCCAACTAGATGCCACTCGCCTCGCCTCGCAAACGAAACCATTATCAAAACGAAACTAGGACCAAAGTAGCGCAACACGGCGAAACACAGGACGAAGTTGAGCATCTCTAACCGTACATACCAAAAAAAAAATACATTTTCAACGTTAATTTACCGCTAAAGAAGAACCAAGGAAATTGACTTTAATGTTAATTTACCGTAACTTAGCTAAAGAAGAACCAAGGCACCCTGGAATTGGCCAGCTGTATGTGGCAGCATCAAGAGCTTCAAACCCAACAAAATTATACATATTGCCAGATCATGATAAAACAACAAGAAATGTTGTTTACAAACAAGTTTTGCAGTGACTTAACAACACACCCCCGAATTAGGATCCCGGGTGAAGCCGGGTACTTCAGCTAGTTACATATAAGCGAGGTGTCTCGTGGTGTACAAGAGGTAACCTGAGTACAAACTGTCGTCCACTTACTTAGTGAGACTGCCATGTTGGTGTCGAATGTTGGTTTAATAAGGCAGGTCCCCTTCTGATACTCTGTTGCCAATTCCACTTACAGCTAAATGTTTGATGAGGGAAGTATGTAGTAGTGACAAAGAACGTACGTACAGGTTCAGAACTGTGAGCTTTATGTCTATCGTTCCCATTACGTATTGCTGCGTCAGGTTTTATCAAAGAAAGCTACTGCCTGCCATTTGACGAGTACAGTTTCCACAACTCTTGTCAACAAATACAATTCCTGAATAACAAGGCTACCAAAAAAGGTATCTGAACCTACCAGGTTTATCCATGAAGTCAAAGTTGATGATATCTTTCATCTTTATCCCCACGAGCGACAGCTGAAGTACAACGGAACCCAAGTTTGAATTCAAAACAACCGGAGGTGTGAACTCCGGCATGGCATCAAAAGTTCTTTCAGTGTAAAGGCGGTAGCATTTCCCAGCTCGAGTCCTCCCTGCACGTCCAGCTCGCTGCTTTGCGCTTGCCTTGCTAATCTTGGTAACCTGAAGTGTTTCGCCACGTGTGTTACGATTATACACCTGAAAATAAAATAAAAAATAGGAACTGTACTGTTGCATCCCGTTTCAATCCCATTTAACTTGATGCATTTAAGTTAAAAAATGTACTAAAATTGCAGAACAGGTCACCAAAATGAGAAAAACAAAATAATTTCTAAAAAAAGCACTCAGTAATGTTGGCATGTAGGTCGATTCGGTCTTCAATGTGTTTCAACCATTAAGTCAACGACATGATCATCATGCTTTCAAGTATCAAGTCTTTTAGTTGCTGCACATTAAATTAAATTAAATTAAATCTTATATTATAAGGCGAAGTCTCGTAGCAAAAATGAAGACGACCCCGAAAGGGGAACAATGAACACGTGTGAGTGTTTCAATTCTTTGGCTTTAAGTTGAAACTGGTACATTGTTGCCTTGAAAAGAAGTTGAAATTGGCACATTGTTGCCTCGACTGACAATTTGCTCTGCGTGGTCATCGCAAAGGCATGTCTTAAATTATGTCATGTACGAAGGACAGTTATTTTTTACACGGTACGGACTGCTCAAGCCAAACCGATAAACTGGGAGTGGGGAGGGGCCTGAAAGGGAAATGCCCGTTTGTGGGGCAGTGCTTATGTTAGCTCCACTATTTGATTGAGACGGTGGAGGATGCAAAAAGTATCCTTCTAACCAAACACCGTGTCAGCGGCAAGTCTTAAATGACGTCATGCACATGTACTTTTCACATGGTACGCATTGCTTAAGCTACAGCAAAAGACTGGGAGGGGTGAGCTATTACCATTAAGCATACGATTACGCATTAACTGAACCTAAAAGAGAAATTTTGGTGGGTTGTTTGGAATGGGGACCATACCGATTTGGCAAAAACCTCGCAAAAAGGGGGAGGGCCAGTATTAATTTAAATAACCATTCACATTCAACTGTGTGTAGGAGGAAGGGAGAGGAGAGGGAGGGAGAGAATTGGCGGAAAGGGGGAGTATAACACAAAGAAAATTTGACTGTTGCAGTGAACGATCAGGCAGCACCAAGCAAATACTGGGAAACAACCACGGGTTAAACAAATCCAAGGGCGAAGCCAGGTACGACTGCTAGTTTCACATAAAACGTTGCTTAATTCTCTGAATCCAAGCATTATAAAGATTTTGTTTTGTTTTATTATTTATCATATTTTTAATTTTGCACGGGGCAGGTACAGTTTGTTGAATTCTATGGATAATATTTTCTGTATGATGTACACATTCCAGTCTTTATCAGTGGTTAGGCCTAAGTACTTCGTAGTTCAACTTGAGGTAATTGTTTAATGGCATTTGTAGCATTATAAAAAAATATGTTTTGTCTTAGTATTCTTGTGTGAAGTAGCTACAGGAAGACAGTTTTGTCAATGCTGAGACATAAATTATTGTCAATTAGTGAGTTACAAAACTTGTTAAAGTAAAATTGTAGCTTTTTATGCTTTTATAACTTTCTATCCTCAGAGTTTAGATGGATTGAAATTAATAGTATATCCTCTGAATACAAGGTTAATTGCGTGTTCCATTGTAGATCACTAATATAATTCGTATAAATCAAAAGTACAAGAAGCCCTACATGGATTCCTGAGGTACTCCAAATGCTGCTCCCTGATTGTGACGCAAAACTGTCTATTGGTTAAGTAATTTTTAAGAATATTATGTAAGTATTTTTTCTCTGAAGGCACTTTTCGTCACTTTTGTAAATAGTTTATCATTTTCAAGAGTGTCAAACACCTTTTGTACATCCACTAGCACGGCACCAATATACTTTCCTTAATGAAGGGCTCTGGTTACAGTATTGTTAATATTAATATTTCATAATGCGTCCACAGTACCTTTCTTTTTCTGAAACCCGAATTGACTTCTATAAATTAAAGGCACATAACTCCCTCCGGTATATTTTATCAGTTTCACTCGATACATTACCGGAAATAGTTTTATATAAACTGATTTACCTTTCATTTGCTGGTCTAAGGGTACGATGTAGATGTTAGTAGTGGCGCGTGAATGTTATTAGGCTTGTTTTAAACGGCTCGGTCCGAGCGGTATATAACTCCCCCCACATCGCTGGCAAGCCGCGGCCCTGGAGGAAGGATAATTAATCCTTCGCTCATGTTTGCAACTTGGTCGTACGATGTGTCACGTAGCCGCGGCCCCAAAATAAGTTTAACTAGTGTCGTAGGGCAATGCGCGCTGCGGTCGTTTGAACTATATTTTAGCGTAGGTGACGCAGAGTAAAGCGGCCAGGACAGAGGGATTTATGTGCCTTTAACTGATATCGTGTTTAAAAAACACCTCTAAATTCTAAATAATTTCAATTATTTTATTTACAGCTGGAAGCAAAGAGATTGGCCTGTAATTATTGTAGCCATTTTTTTTATACCTCTTTCATAAATTGGTCTTATTTATTTTTTCAGGTTTTCCGGCTAAATTTCTTTTTTAATCGTAACTGAAATAAGTTAACAAAGAATTTGCAGGTACTAGCTTTAGATTTCAGGAAGTGTTCCATGAAAGTGGATAGTGACCAGTTGATTTTTTAACAACAATATTAAAGATACAGGTGAACTTCCTTATGTTGTTGGTTCAAGTATAGGAGGTGATGTTGAAAGTGTTTTCATACAACTTGCACCTCCAGTGGAGGTCCTCCTGCATTCTATGTATAGTATCCGAAAAGTCTCCACCCGGCCACATTCTTACTTTGACCCGAGGTCTGTTTTACATGGATCCGTTCAGAAGACAAGATGACAAATACGATAGTTTGGTCCCCATGACGTATTCTGGTTTATTTATTTGAAGGAGTATGAATGCAGGGTCGGACTGGGCCGTGTGCCGGTCTGCCAATGGCAGATGCGCCCTTGAGAAAAAGTGCCCTGGTGCCCTAAGTTTTTTTAATTTTTTTTTTAATTTTATTATTAATATATTTTTTTATGTTAGCTTTTTCTTTATTTTCTTTTGATATTAGTTGAGAACGGGGGAAAATACAACTGAAAGGACTTACAACTAAAAGTTAATGTTGCTCATCACATCGCTGGAATCGAATAGATACATTCACAACACGGATGAGGAAACATTCGTCCAAGCCGAAACTATCACTTCTTTGGTTAACTTTGCCGTTCTAACTTACTAGTAGTTTTTTTTTTTTTAGCGTAATGATGAACATAAAAAAACCTATTATTTTTTAAAATTAGTTGCTTGGGCTGTTTTCAAGTTAAGGTGCTGCGTATCATAAGGTAATAAGGCAGAGTGCAAAATGTCGAATGTTCCACACTGATACGGAGGCCTCATTTTTCAAGATACACTTTATATTGGACAAAGTGTTGGGCACACTTTTCCTTCTTCTGGGCCATACGATTGCACACATTAGGGTTCGCCTATTTGCAATGAAATTTTTAATGAATTTGTTTAATAAAGTGTATTTATTTTGAAAAATAAGGTCACTGTATCAGCGTCGATAGCCACACACTTTAAAGCCTCAAGCACTCGCCCCCCCCCCCAAACAAAACCTATTTGCATATAATTTCCATATTTTTAAAAGGACCGAATACACCCCCCCCCCCAGGGGGGTGGGGGTGCACCCTTTTTGACTGTTGGGCAGATGCAAAAAACAGACCCAGTCCGACCCTGTATGAATGAAACTATTCTATGCTCAAACAGTATCGAACCTGCATTTATTTCTCAGTTCGGAAGAATGTCTTATTTTTAGCATTTTTAGCCATTGTACTGTGGCTTAAAACTTAATTTAAAACTTAAAAATCTAAATTGTCAAATGCGTGAGCCATGCTACTGAACTCAGAACTAGCTACGTTGATACAAATGATAAATAAGGTACAGCCTTTGCCCAATACAACAGTTCCTCTTTAAAAACATGTGCGCATGACACCGTAGTGTGAGAACAGAAATTCTTATAGTGAAAAAATTCACAAAGTCCAACAACGCACAATCTCACATCGGCGAAATTGAAGTCCAATTTCGCAAATTTTCAAAAGTTTAACTCGAGGATGATGGGAAAACGTCTCCCATCAGGCTAAATTTGTAGTAATTCGGTGCTTTGGGTTACATTTGACTTGCTGCTGTTTCGAAACACGTGCGGCTTGCGCTGCCTCCTATATTGAATAAGTCGTCTCCACTCTTCCGTGAGGCTTTCGTGTAGATCTCTTCTCACAAGATACTGGATTCCAGGGTTGGTGGAGGCCAGGATATTCATTCGCTTATATTTACCTTTCTTGTGCACCAGGACTGCTAACGATTCCAAACCTCTAAAGGGCTTATCTTTCTTTGAATTCGAAACTAGTCTGAAGAAGACAGTTTGGAGACATTTTTCCATCATACTCCAGTTGAATTGTGTCAAAAACTTGCGAGTTTGGACTAATTTCGTCGATGTGAGATCGTGCGTTATTGGACTTTGTGAATTTTTTCAGTATTCGAACAGTTCCTCATCTTTCCGTAGCCTATTAGAAATTAAGCCTCTATTATGATACTAAAAATATAACCTTTTTAAATTCGACAAAATTAAGATCTTACTTTCTCTTTAACAACTCCTGGATCCACAACAAAGGCAATACCATCAATGGTCAAGGATGTCTCCGCAACGTTTGTTGCAACTATCACTTTGCGATTAAAACCAAAGCCTTCGCTGGGTACTGTGGGCTCAAAAACCAATTTCTGTGACTCAGGCGGAAGAGCAGAATATAAAGGAAGCACGGTTAACTCGCCGTACAAGGATCCCAGACTAGCGGCTTCAAGATGAATCAAGTCACATGCATCTTCGATTTCCTACATGGAAAAAAATAAAATTCTTTAGAATTTCTCACCGAGAATCATAACAAGAACCATTGTTCATTTTGCAAGGCGGCTGGCGGTCCACTTTTTCAAAAGGGCACAACTTTAACATACAAAGGGCACTGTTATGTTACCGACATCAGCATAATAAAAAAAAAAGCTATGCAATTTTTGAATTAAGCTGCTAATTATAAGTGGGAAAGGAAGCTAGAATCTAAAAAAAAAATGTCGAAAAAAAATGTTTTCTGGAGCCAATGGAAACCCAGCTAAAACAACAAATCGGTCGCGTGCGGACTTTTGTATGCAAGTGCAATGTAAGTATATTATACATCAAATACATTTTGAAAACACTTAAATATGCAAATTTGTAGCAGAAAATATAAATACAAGTGTAACACAATGAACTAGTGGTTTTGTTAACAAGAGACTAGGGCTGTGCGGTTTTAATATTTTGGGTTCGATTCGATTTCTATCGATTTTGGGGAAGAACATCTCGATTTCGAATATTATTCGACTTCGAAATTCAATTTTTTCTTTTTCGATTTTAAACTATTTTGTTTTCGATTTGTATCAATAAGGGCTAATTTAATGCGCAAAACTACATTTTGGTATTAACACAAAGTTAGAAAGCAAGCTTCCACCTTCCCGCACTCCCCCTTTTGAATAGCACCATCCTTAGATTTTATTTAGTCAAATTAACTTCATATATTGTGCAAGTTTGGCAAATTATTAGTTTAGTTGATTACTAAACTTACACTGGCATGTTCTAAGGCAATGACTACACTATTTTAGCAATGATTAACATGGTACCATGCACAGTTGCCATATAAAACGAAGTCATTACACATTTTTGACTAAAGTTAATGCTTTACTTGATTCACACTTTTGTGTTAAACTTTATTCAGTGTATTTACTGAAAAAATTTCACAAAATCGAAAATAATTCATATCGTTACTCGTTGGGAATCTCGTTAATCAGTTGTAATCTCGTTAATCGAATTTTTCGATTTTGATTCTGACGGATTCGATTCGATTTCGACACATAATAAAATCGAAATCGAATTGAAAGTTTCGATTTTCGCACAGTCTTACAAGAGACCAAGCTCGCCACTAACCCCTCAAGAAGAAAATTTGATCCTTTGCCCAATGCTGCCGCAAACTATTTTTTTACGCTATTTTCAATTTTTATCAACCTCGTCACATTTCAAATAAAATTACCAAATTCATTTTGAATTGGTTCAGGCTTATGGCTTTTAACTGTCATAAACCGGTTTTTTTGGGGATGCTGTTTTGGGCCGCCACATGAAATTTAAACAAAACTGATTTTTTTTTTTCATGATCAAGTGGTTCTGAATATTGGTAACCAGTTTGTTTCAAATCTGACGAATATTTCGAAGTTAAAAACTAAAAACTGTTTTTGAATATGGCCGTCAAACTTTTGCATTTCATCAACTGATGTAATATTATGTACTATGTTGTTCAGAAGATTTTTAAGAAACATTCTTAGGTACCAAATTTCATTTGAATCATGCATTTGGCTATAAGAACTGTTAAGTTGAATACAATCTTTATTGATGAACTGGTGTGGATCCAAACCAGTTTGGATTCCATCAGATTAACGATTTAGAAGATATGCTATCAAAACTTTTTTTTCGGATGCTATTTTGGTCAGCCATTTTTTTATTTTTAGCAACAGGCTTAAAATCAAGTACATACTTCGTTCAGCTTTAGTTCAAAGAATATTCCTACCAAACTTCGAACGAATCCGTTCGTGCAGTTGGGCATAGCTGTGGAACCGACAGATACACAAACGGAGCATTGCGTAGAGTTAAATCAGGACCTCATTCGCTTCAGCACTCAGTCAGTTGCAAAACTAGGATAATTATTAGTTCTGTGAACAATAGCCCTACTCGCCCCAAAAAGATAATTTAGTTCCTTTGGCCGTATCTGAAAGAAACTGTTTTTTAATGCCGTTTTTGGTCACCATTTTGACCCACATCGTTTAGTCCTACGTGAAGGCATGTTTCCACTGAATTACGTTCAAATCGTTTCATGCGTTTGGCTGCAGCTGACGTAAACCACTTGTTTCAAAGTCATTTTGGTCTGTCATTTTTTATTTTCTTAAAACTTGCATAGGACCTGTCTTGATGAATATGTTCTGAATATTCATAACCATTCTGTGTTCAATTTGATGAATGATTTTAAATTACGAGCCAGTGCTGCTTTTTGGTGCCATTTATTTGAGCTTCCAATATGAATTTCTATTAATTGGTATAAATCATATACTGACATTGTTCAGCTTCATATTTGACTGAGCATTCTTACCAAATTTCATTCAAATCTCTTCATGCGTTTAGTAACTACGAAAAACCAATTTTTGGACGACGTTTTTGTCTGCCATCTATTGAGCGCCAACGTGTTTAAATATTAAGTTTAACTTCACGAACGAGCAGCATATAAATGACGTTTAGGCTAACTTAATACGAAATACCAATGATAAAACAAACAAAAGTAAAGATTGGATGACAAAGTGCGATGGGGGCTAAGTATCACTATGTCAAATAGAGCAAAACATCATAAATTCTAAACACGAAAAAACTGTGGTAACTGTTTTCCATTCCCGCATTTTTGTAGTCTTGCGCAATGTTTTGTCAAGGCTTATTGCATAAATGTCAGTGGTTACAACGTACGCAATAAATGTGTTTGTAATAATGGTCCTCATTGTTGGAAGACATGCATAAAGGACAAAATATTTGTAACGTAGTTTCAGATTACTTCTTCTCTTTTTTTTCGGTTCTTTTTCTGGCAGGCCAATGGAAAAATTGGGCTGAATCGAGTTTGTTAATCGGCATGTGATAATTTAACATGTAATGATCAAGGAAATTTACCTCACACGCAGTGAACTGCGCGTTGGACAGTTGTGTGAAATGTAAATCGTACGACGAGACCTATTGTAGTATTGGTGCCGTAATACTTACTACCAAGTAAGAACTGATTCGTAACAATGGCCGCTTGCTGTTACTTGAGAATCCCCACGGCGCTGTGACCGTACTCAGCCACGTACTTTCCCCTTGAATAAACAAGTGTTCTTCCAAGCCATGAAAAGACTTTTCCGCTGCAATTCCTAACAAAGTTGTTGGATTCACGGACCTTGAAAGGGGAAGTTATCGTCCCGATAGTTTTCGGTGGACAGACCCAGGAATTAATATCCTTGTCGGATCCGATTTTCTCGCAAGGAAAAATACCATCATTCTTCTTGTCAGTCGATAACGTTCGTTTACCACAAAAACTATCTTTCAAAATTGTGCTTTCAAAGTTTCAAAGTTTTATAAATAAACAATGAAACAATGAGAAATTTTATGTTAAAAATGTTAATTACTTCGTAAATTAAATCTGGAAAGGAGTTTTACGCTAAAACTCAAATTAGTGATTTCATAGAAGCACTCAGAGTGTATTATAACCGACAATACAAAAAGGTATTTAAAGTAGGTTTAAGCAACATATCAACGCATTTCAAAGCTTTTAATTAGACATGATTCACGTCAAAAAGGTATTAAGCAATATATCAACCTATTTCAAAGCTTTCAATTAGACATGATTCACATCAAAAAGGTATTAAGCAATATATCAACATATTTCAAAACTTTCAATTAGACATGATTTATTGAAAATACCGTAATTTCTACTCTGAAATTTCGTCATTCTTGATCATTCGATTGTTGAAAAACAGATTGTTACGCACATTTCAAGAATACTGGTACAGTATTTTGATTCTGAAAATGTGTATAACATTCTGTTTTCAACATTCGAATGATCAAGAATAGACACGACTCACGACACAAAGGTATTATAGCAATATATCAACCTATTTCAAAGCTTTCAATATTAGACATGATTCACAGGCGACAACTTTGCAACACCAAAATGTGTAAGTTAGTTTATAACATTATTTTCATTACCTCTTGTCCAGTAAGGAAGACAAGAATGTCTCCTTCAGTCCTTTCTCGGCGATGTATTTCTATAACTTTGTTGATGGCAGCAGAGGAGTAGTTGGTTTCACACTTACTGCTGTATATAATATCAACTGGGTACGTGCGTCCAGGTATGTTCAGTATTTCTGCATCTTTAAAATAATTCTTAAAGAGAACAAAAAGAAATTAGCATTTCATTCAAAAAGTTACCACAAAGCGGTAACTGATTATGCATTCAGCGAATTTAAGTTATTATTTTGATTAGCTTTCTCATCCCAACTACAAATACTCATCCGTAACTCACACCGAGCTAGGATTTCCTAGGACTGAATGCAGGGCGTCGGACAAACGTCGAACTGGAAAATCTTCTAAAGGGATAATTGTCTAATATCTGCATAAATAAAAAATCTGGAAAATCATCTAAACGGAATATCGTATAATGGATTTAAATGTCTAACTGGACAATAATATACCTGCGGTTTCTGGTGTTATATGTATACCGCAGCGTGTGTGGTAGCGCGAGCGAGGCAGGGACATTAGACGATTTTCCATTATACGAATTTCCTGTTAGACGATTTTCCATTATACAAATTTCGTCCATTATACTGTATACGTTCTTCCAAATTATGAGATTTTCCAGTTAGACGATTACCCCTCGCCCCCTAAATGCAATGGTTTTAAAACTCAGTAAAAGCCGTGATATTTGGCTCGCAACGTAAATCACGATTTACATTTAATCACATAAATTACTCACTGTACTAGTCTACTAGCTACCTACTAGCTACACGACTCAATTTATAATTTTTTTTTTTTTAGTAGAGAGGATTGCACTGCTGAATGACACAGTTTGCATTCTATGGGTGTAAAAGGCCCTAAAGCCACATTCTTCTCTCGCATAAAAGGCCAAAATGATTAAATGTTGTGGACAAAAAAATTAAGAACCCTTTTTGGAAATTTTTGAAAAGACGATTAAAGGGTAAACACCGGTCTCATTTTATTCTTCCGTCGTCGCAAGTGAACCAGAAAAAAAAAACATACTGTTAAGAAGGAACAAAACTTTGCTGAAATCAGTAGATCGTTTAACGATTTCACTTCGTAAAAAAAGTTGTTTATTGATTTTTTTTAAATTTTTAACTGCTGTAGGTTGCTACATAAAGTATGATGTAAGGCTAGTTGCCAAATACCGAAACTGTACATTTGCAACGATTTTTCTTCTTTCAAATATTTGTGATTTTAACTAGGCTACAAAAACTGAATGCAACTCGGAACCATCTTCGTATGGAGTGCACATTTCCGTGCCCCTTCAGTGTAACCCGAGCCCAATTTAATAGCTCAGAAGCGCAAATTGCATTATTGTGCCCCGTTATTTCGAGCCCTGACTAGCTAGTAGACCAGCAAATATTCAGTTTGAGACTGACTTGAATGGACGCATGAAATGCCACAGTCAGTAAATGAATCCCTACTGACTGTAGCATCTGACCTGCCCCGTACCCTAAAATTCGATAATTGAATTTCACTCAGTCATCCACCCTATCAACGTTTTGTCACAGCCAACTTGATACGGCTGTGATGCTGCGCAGCACTGCCGTATCAAGTTGGCTGTGGTTTTGTCTTCACATAACCTCTAGCTTGCATATGAAGCACTTCCTGCAATTTTACATCAAATTCTGTAGACGAGAGTACCTTCTCAGCAGATTAAGTGGGCCTTGTTGACTTTCACTGAATGCAAGTGTAGTTTGTTTTCATTCTGTATACATATATATATTATGTGTATATATACATATACACGTACACATAAATATACATATGTGTAAAGCGGCTGACTAACATCACTCTGTCTTTTAACTGTAACAAGCTTATACATGATTTCAGCATACTAGTGTAAATTCCCCATGTGGTAGAAATCTTTGCAAATCACTGGAATCAGGTGTCTTGGGTCCAGTAACGAAGTAAACTTCAACATTAAAGTTTAGGGATGTGTCCTTTATGGAGAAAGAGTGCGATCAATAACGTTGATTTTGTGTTACTGGCTAGCTACTAGCCAGTATCACAGTAGCCCTGTCCTACTAGCTAGCTAGGGCCAGGGCGCCCACGTTAATTCTCGTAGGGTATAAAGACTCGTCTACATCTTGTTACAGAAAGTCCGCATATATGTAACTTTTGGCACACAGGTAAAAAGTAGTACGGGGAAGGGCCTTTTTCTAAAATGAGGGTCACGTGGCCGTGAAGTGGGCCGTAAATGCAAAATTATTGTTGTAACCATTGTTTGTATTGCCATCCAACAGTCTATTATATCATACTTATATATTTTGATTAGGTTTAGGTTAGGTTAAGTTATGTTAACAAGACAAAAATCATTTTTTGCCTTGTTTTTGTGTGCTGAGGAGCTTTTTTTCTTAGGGAATATTTTTTCAAAGGGGAGATTTTTGCTGGGGAGATTATGACCTAGAACCCTAACGTAAGTGCCCATGCACATACCCATCTACATTTCCTTGTAATTCAGGATTTGGCAAGTTCTCGTTAAGGATGAGGCAAATAGTTTTAAATTTATTTAATTAAATAGCCAGGAGTTTGATTACATGTTTAACACCAACATTAAACTGTAAAAGGCAGGGGGGAAAATACTTCATATCTCAGTGTAATAACCCTAATAAACTTGTAATGTCTTACTTGGAATTTGGCATGGTCCAATGTTGCACTCATTATGACCAGCCTAAGCTCTGGGCGAGCATGCACTGCAAATTTAAGCAACCCCATGAGCACATCTGTAGGCAATGCACGCTCATGCGTCTCGTCCAGCAGAATTACACCATATTCACTTAATAAACGATCTTTCATTGCTTCTCTCAATAGGATACCGTCTGTCATGTACCTGAAATCAGTCAATATTTAAAACGAACATTGAGGATAAGCAACAATTTTTCAGTTACACGTTGACAGTAATCGGACAGTTAATACAGAGTCGGACTGGGTAGGAAAGGGCGCCTGTGCCATTTATCGAAATAACCGGGGAGGGGGCTATGCGTTTTACAGGAAACTTCAAGTGATGGTGCCTCCAACAGTCAAGGGGTTTGGAGAAGCACGCTAATCTCCCCAAGCAGAAGCTAAGTCCGGGGGTCGAGCTCAAGAAGCTTTATTTATTTTCATTATCATAGTCTGTCGTCATTTCTGGCATTACGAGCTGCTCTCTGTACTTATTGAGACTTGAAGACTTTTGGCCTGAAGGGTGGTTAATTACTGATTATCCACAAATAAGACTCAAACATGGGAATTGTCGGGGGGAATAATCCCCCTTTCTCCCCCGACTGAATTTCACGTGTGTTAATCTGGATTTAGTTTTTGTACTGTGGTTTACCAACAGTTTATGGTGCGCCATGCATTTACGTGCAGACTTGCTCGACATCATTTTGGGGATTCCCTTTTTGTGACTATGGAAATATAATCTTCTGGTAGAAGACGGGTAGGACTTGGTTTTTCTAACTTATTGTTAACTCTTCTCGCTCCTTCTCACGAACTGTCTTCACACTCATTTATTTTGTTGACTGCTATACACCCGAATTGTTGATGGCTGCTGAGGGTAGAGCTTTGCACTTTTTCTCTTGCTGGCTTCTTTACATTTTTTAGGTTTTTTTTCCTGTCAAAAACGCCAAACGAGTAATGCGTGTTTTTTGGTGCTGCCGTCATGAGATCATTTAAAGGGCGAAAAATATGGCCGCCATATATATGATCCAAATAGGCCTATGAACTTTGCTGACTGTACAGATATCTTTAACTCTTGTATGCAGACAACATTCATCACAGGAAGTCCCAGGACCTTTGCGGAAGCGTAAAATGTCAGCATACAATTTTAATCATGAGATTATCTTCATGTACGTAATTTTTTTTCGTTTGCACTATTAAGCACTAACATGGAAAGACAGCTAAGAAAGAGAGCCAGGATAGCATGGAAAGAGCGCTAAGAAAGATAGTCGAAACCCAGTCTCTCGTTACTCAACCAATTTTCTAATGGATTATGGTGTGGGAGATTTAAGAATGAGCTGCACCAATGTAGAATTTTGTCAGTAAGATAATAAACAACATGGACCCTGCCATCTGTCCCGTCTCCACGATGCTCGATAGGCAGATTCACATAACGAGGCCTCTAGTAGGATTACGTTTGAGAGTATTTGAGTAGCGTTAATTAGAGTACCGATTTATCATCAAGGTGGCTATGCCCCATCAGTATACACGCTCTACTACCTGTTCGTCCCCACTTTGGGTGGAGTGTGTCGCATAAGTCCCGAAAAACCTTTCTGACTACAAACTGAGCTATCGCTACAAGATATCAGGGCAAAATGATCATAAAGCGCTCAAGCCACAGAATGGTGTAAGACCAGGCGATCAAAAGGCCGGTGATCCAAGACAATTTTCTGAGGGCAGACACGGGCGTTTTATCCAGTAAGACCCTTTGGTTTCGATGTGCCCTTAACGTAAGTAGGTGAATAATTATTTCCCTTTCGGCAGATGGCATGCCTTTAAGCGCATCGGCTTTTGCCTAGAGTACAAGAGGGCTAGCGAATGAGAAAGTTGTTTACGCTTTTGTCGTTGGTTTGGAGTACAAATACTTTGGGGTTTTCAGACCAAGGCGGGATCTCTAACTGCTGTGATACAATTCTAAGTAGGGCAATCGTACGAGGTTATTTACTGGTTTCAATTCTAAAGGTCACTATTAGATTCTGTGCAAAGAAGTGGTACATGGACATATCGTAGTTTCAATTTAGGAAGGTCGCCATTTTTCTTGTAGGAAGAATGGTCCTTCGTAAGAAAATCCATTGTAAAATTGTCACAAAAGTAGGAGAAATGACCTTCATCTCTGTTTTGGCTGATGCAATCGTTACTGGCAATTTTGTTTATGTCCCTGGGTAGGTGACATAGTTGAGGCGAGTGAAAGTTGAATTTAACGAAACGTAAAAAATACTTTTTACAACACCATAACGCAATGATTTGTGCACTTCATTATTTAACACTATAGGTAGCCTAACATCAATATTTGCTGAAAAACATGTGAATAATGCAATACAATAATAAATACTGACGTCCAATATATCGCCCAAAATTTGCAGTGTACCGGATATCGGATTAAACTCTTTTCCAAGCAATAATTAAGCTGGCACTCTTTCAATTCTCACTAAAGTGAGGGTAATAAAAATATGAAATCATGATATTGCTGATAAATGGGGGAGAGTACAAACACAGAGTTTCTATAAAAGAGTGTCTTCAGTGACGTATTCTTAATCCTTGCCGGTGGAAGTAACCAGGTTTTATAAGAATCGTTCTGTCTACTGTTAGAGGAGTACACTTCACCAGAAAGCTGTATTAACATTATTTTCTTGATATAGAGTTCTTTTACTGCTGCATTCGGATAATAGCTGTGGTGTTTTATTGTTCGACGGAGGTTATGATTGCGTATTGTACTGACACGGACTGTATGCTCGGTTTTGACGACCGTTACAAGTGTTTTTTATTAGAGTTCATTAAACTTGGACGCGATGCGGAGAAAGGCGTGGAGTTCCACTTGTGTGTAGTACTTGGTGATCGGCTTGCTATCAGCTGGTATCAATAGAGTCAAGTCACACTCAAAAGTAACCTACGCTCGTATACAACAAACAAAATAACGTTTAATAAAACCTACGTTCATGCGGCTGAATTAATACATTTTAAATCGTAGCTTCATTAATTACTTAAATATTAATTACATTTTTGGTACAGCTGAATGCTTTGGGGGTGCAGTCCAAACAACAACTTTTAGCAATTTTTTATTTATGCATAGTTTGAAGGTTTAACACAAATTGGAACGTTAAGTCTAAGCAGGTGATCAGTTAAATCTAAGCAGGAGAAATTTAGGCTGCTTTCAAAGTTACCACCATTACAACAAAACAACACCAGCGGAATGGCAGATGCGCACATGAAGGGTGCACCTGATGCTTTTAAGGTGCACTTCTTTCTATGGCGAATCAATTTAGAACATAACATCTCACCACCACAACACATAATATGCTATGTATGAAAGACACAGTACGCATAAAATCCAAATATTAGAGTATTGCCAAGTACCTACCAGCCGTCGTTTCCAATCTAGCAGTACTGCTAAATGCAACGACGGTATAACCGATTGGAAACGACGGCTGGTAGGTACTTAGCAATATTCTAATACAAAACTGGACTACAAGAGGTAAAACTTATTTCAGAATACATTTTACATGGAAAGATCTTGAAAATTTATCGTGTTATAAATTCCTATGTTATAGCGTACGCGGTTTATCTTGAGTCCTGCAGTTATTTAATGAGCGGCTACGTTTTCATGGAGGGGGCGGCATTAATAGACGGCCGCCATTGTTTTTGTAACCATATCGGATATCAACAAGGCACTCTGCTACCAAAAACATACAATTGATTATCTGTGTTGTTCTGGGGCGAACTCAAGATAGGCCGCGGACACTATAGTCTAAGTTATATAAAGGGAACACACTGCTTACCGAAGGATAGTGGTCAGAGATGTGCAAGATTCAAAACGAATGCTGTATCCAACTTGTTTACCTA
>JAHWFP010032166.1:0-20778 GCA_023313725.1 Lithobius niger
ACACATACACAAACTCATAAAAGTTATGGCCCAAAAGAAGCGAAAGACTCAAGACCCCCCAGAAGCCTAGAGGTAATTTTTGAAGGTGATTGGGTGGCATGGATATGTCCTCAAGATACAGAATCTGGCTAGATAGTGAAAACGAGTTTTACCGTCATTGGTTTCTTGTTGATAAGACATTTCTTTGAGCACGCCACAACTCTGAACTACCCCAGAATCCAGCCCGTATCATTTCGATTTGATTTTTATTATCAGCTGTAAGTTGAAATTACCAATGAGGGGTGGGGTAGACGCGAAGAAATTTTTAAATATAGGAAAAAATGTCAATTACCTAATTTCGGAACCTTTGTTCCCTACTGCTAAAACTTCGTCAAGTTTTATGGTTTTGGTTAAAACTGAAGAGTATTATTTATCATTCTTGTAATGGATTTGTAACGAAATAAATACACGTAATTCGCTATTAATGATCTAAACCTAAGTCAGAAAAAGCCAACATCGAAAACACAAGCATTAAATAACGTTAAACATTAAAAACAGCATTAAATAACGTTAAGAGCGGCCGATTAGTTAAGCACGACTGTCTGATGTGCTAGAGGTCAACCCGTTCCAGTCGATTCGGGAAAAGATGGGTTCCGGAAATGCGCTTATGCTCATATGACGATTGTGGCATACGAAAAACCCCGGTATTTTCCAGCGAACTTGTCCCTTTCCGTCCGAAGATAGACTTAGCAGTTGAAAAGAATATTAGTTCGACTATTTCCGTTTCTCAGGAAGCCAATCTGTCCGCGTTTGTATTCTGCGACACTTATGACAAAGGTTTTAATTTTATATGAGATCCACGTGATTTAAAAAAAAAATAATTACTGTTGTTTTATTATACAATGTGTTTTTTTTTTCTTTGTTGTGAATGTTGTTACTTTACTAAAATATTAATGCAGGCTAGGTTTAATGTCTACCAAACCCATCTGTAGACCGTATTGTTTCTTGTGAATAAAGTTATATTACTAGACGGTTTGTCACACTCGCAGCTGAAGCCATGGCACTGGAACAATTTTGCGAACTAATCCAATCAATATTTGTGTGTCATTCGAGTAACGTGAGTCGGTTCGAACCAACAAACCAGTCGTTCTCAAAATCACTGGCGTGTTTGTCTTTATCGGTATGGCTATTCGTCCACGTGCCTTTTATTCGAATGAAATGACTCTGATTAGAATCTATGAATTAGTCTTTTTCCCTATCACTCTTTCTCCATTTGCCTGTGGACGACTGACTACATCATTTTAAAAGCGATGTTGCAGTGGTTTGGGGAAGAACTGGTTCGGTGATTTTAATCCGAGTCACGTCCTCGAATGAAGCGTAAGTGCTTAAAGGGGATTTAGTATAATAAGCTATTTATGCATGCGGCTTATTTCCGCCATAGTTCATTTATAACAAATTACGTAAACTTTTCTTCCAGATCCTTTTTCTCAGTGCAGGAAACTTAAGATTGTACGAAAGAAGAATTATATAGTCTATTCCACATTATGTTTTCAGAAAACTAACTGTATGACGCCACGTTTTCTTCCATATACGAGTGCAAAAACATGAAAATATCCCGCTCGTAGACTCTTACAGTAACTGAGTAGAGTCTGCAGTTGTGATACACGCATGGTTTTGCACTCGTGGTGCAAGGACACGTGGCATCATACAGTTAGTTTTCTGCAAGCATAATGTGGAACAGACTATAGTCTTTGAAAGTTCCACCTTCATATTATAAATGATTCAGGAAATCCCTTGTTAATGGTGGGGGGGGGGGAGTTCAATTGATAAGATAGGCTACTACCTGCGTTAAACTGTTAAATAAGGGTGTGCCAGACGTAGCCTAAACCTCGACAAATGATGACATTTGGAAAATGCAGTAAAAACATAATTACTAATTCATAGGGGTAGAATCATTTTGTGATTTTAATTTTGACGAGTTACACTCAGAAAGGGTTCAGGGACGGGTTCTCTATTTCGAGCGTTACAAATGGAAAGGGATACTTTTTTGGACTTCCTTCTGAAAGAACTCGCTTTTTTATAAGTGACTTTGATATCTTGTACCCCTGGTTTACTGGATCTTAATTTTACTTGTTGGCGTATGAAGGGGGGGGGGGGGGATGTCAAGAAAATAACTCCATTTTCTAAAAATAGGTCGAGTAGTACCTCACGGTAAGACCTTTCGTAAAATTAGGTTAAAATGAAGAGAAATTAAACTAAAGTTAGAATATATAAACAAACACTGGTCTTTCCTACTATCCCCGGATGCCACGACGGGTGTTTGTTTATGGGTTGTTATGCTTAACTGATACGCAACAATGTTATGCAACACTTGGTATGGAACAATTATACAAGAATGATGCAGGAACACATACACATTTTCACGTATGGCGCAATAGGATTGTCCGTCATATCCTCCCTAAACAAGACCCCATAAATCATTTTGTACAATCACATTTGAATTACGCATCCACAAGGGCTAGGGGCGAAACAATGCTGTATTTCAAACTTTTTCAGTTTTAAGTTTTTAAACAATTAAGATACGTTTCCGTAGAAGTATTATTCGAGCCATTTTTAAGCTATGGAATTACTTTCTCGAGGCTCCACCCCCACCCCTTCTCTCCCCCTAGATACATTTCAGCTCCTGTTAAGTCCCCACACGTACACGATATCATAATTTTGATAAAAGTCGCTGAAAAAAGCGGCTTCCGTCAGGAAGATTACAAAACTATTTTTTTGAAAATCCCGAAAAGTAGCATTGGGATGGTCATAAGTGATGCCACACAAATACTCTAACATATAAATTGTACATAAATATAAAATATAAAAATAAAATATACAAAAATGTTCTAAATAATTTCGCCATTCAATTTTTATATTATTATTCTGATTACGTGGGGACATAAATATGTGCGGCAACTTATCTATTACGCCCTATGTAAAATATACATGTCCACATGGGAGAAAACTAGAAGGCTAGCAGTCTTTAACGGGAAAGTTTGGGAATGTACGATTGTCAGTTTCTGTAACTTTTTTTGCAAAATTTTACGATCAAAGTGATGATTAAACTGTGAACATTCCTTCTTTACTCAGTTTTTAAAATTTAAAGGGTAATCTGATAATTTACACTTGTTTGTTTCGAGCAACATTTCTTTTTCAACTTTCCTACATAATAGAAAGTAAAAACCGTTTGCATTAAGCATCCGATCCAAAAGTAGAATATACGTATTACTTTTGAAAACTGCAAGATTTTTTTCCTTAAAAGTGGCATTAGGTTAGATAATGGCAGCTAGTCACAAGAAATGGAGTAAATATTTTCGAATTCTGCCTTAATATCGTATATCATACACAACCCACTTCGGTGATGACAAACCCGCCAAGTTTCATCCAATACAAGTAATTATGCTCGAGTGAAACTTGCTGCCACCAAGTTTTCTACGTGGTCACCAAGTCTAACCCGTGTACTGACCGAAAAGTGTTCCTCTTAGAAAGTAGTGATGCCGCCCCCGCTAACGTACAATCGTCAAGCTAGTTCCTTCGACTGTTAATTAGATCAAAGGTTAAATGAAATACCTGACCATTACTACTGTCGGTAGCAAGAGTCTTGTTTTTCATTAAAAGTCTGAAGTAGTCAGACAACCACCAAGCTGATCCCACTGACTATTTCAGACTTTTAATGAAAAACAAGACCATTGCTACCGACAGTAGTAATGGTCAGGTATTTCAGTTAACCTTTGATCTAATTAACAGTCGAAGGGACTAGATTGACGGTTGTACGTTGGCGGGGGGTGACTTCATACATTTTAACGGAACATTACTTGGCCAGTATGTATAGGTTAGGCTTGGTACCCATGTAGAAAATTTGGTGGCAACCTTTTTTATTCGTATATTACCGCTTGTATTGGCTGAAACTTGGCGGGTTCTTTCACGCAAGTGGGGCTTGTTTGCAATTTAGGAGTCTTTAAAACTGGTTATTGTTGTAATATACAAGTACTATAAATGGCCTGAATTGCTCCTTAAATAACTTCGTTCGCTATTACAAATTAACATTTTGTATTCTTTACTTATCTCTGGCCTTAAAGGGCGACTTTAAAATTATTGATATCCGTTTTGAAAATGAGTTTGCATGACCCCGAGGAAAGTCGTTGTGACTGGAGGGCAGGTCTGCGTGGGCGTAGAAGAGGGAGTTGGGGAAGAGGGGGTGTTTCAAAGTCCAGCTGCCCCTGGGCAATCCGATGCCGTGTTTCCCAGCAAGGCTAGGTCCTCCTCATTAATATGCACGCTGCTTCGCCCATCTGACGAAATCCGATCGCGACGGTTTGTTTCCGACGTCTCTCGTAAGTGGCGCTGACGGTTATTTCCCCCACCTTCACCCCCGTCTACTTTCGCACAACATCTCTTCTTCTTTTTTTCGTTCCCAAAACAGGTTTGTAAGTGTGTTGCTGGCAAAGTGGATTCCGTACTTGTTTTAGGGATTCAGTCATCTAACGCGAAGTCGAGACGAGATCGAAACTTGGAAATTGTTGAAACGATCCCACAAGTATTAACAAGTTTTTTTTATTTATATTTATTTCCAGGTATTAATAATTTCCATCACTACCGTGGTTAACAATTATATATCATTGGCATTATAAAATATTTATTATTATTCTTCCAGTTTTCATGACAATTTTCAGTAAATATGTGATATTTTTACAACGTTATTATTATTTTGCTGTTTTTTTTTGTAGAAATTGTTCCAATTCGAATTTGTGACGTCACATCCCTCTATACAGTTCACATCACCTTTTTCGAAAAATTCTCGAGCATAGCTAAACTAAAAAGTAAATACAGTACGTTGCACCAAGGTTAAACACCAAAGCAGAAAGGGACACTATGACTGTCTCGCACTGTTGTTCTTACTATTTTTGAAAATAACAAGGAAGCCCGTGCGTCTACACTACGATCAAAGACCGAGTAGCAACTGCACGTGCTGCCCCGAACTGTACGAAATGGGCCAAAAATCGTGTTACCATGGTAACATTCAGTATGGTTACGGGGCGCGTTTAGATAACCGGCCGCCTTTGTATTCTCGCAGTGAAAATTTGACCGCGATGGCCATGGTAACAACGCTACCCGTATTACCTAAATCCGACATCGTTTGAGTAATTGCTTCCAGCCTTAAAATCCATGATAATAAGATAATGAATTACTCTTGACGGAACAATTTTCCAAGGCGGTTCTGAACTCACATTATTGGCTATTTTTGTTACGAGCCAGCAGAGCTAAAACGGACGTCATGTTGGAAGTTCAGATGATGTCTGTGTTCTACCTATGAGAATGCAAATGCGAGTCGTTGCGTAAACGCGTTGTTATTCTGTGTCGTGTTTCCTGGTTGCACGGGTAGTCGCGCACACTGGGGCGTGAGATTCGAGAGGCGCCCTGGTCCATCTCTGGTTCTTACAGACTCGGGTTTGATACTGGTGAAGGGAAGTGTATACGTACGGATTTTAGTCCGGCTGTTTCCCGCCCGTTGCACGAGAGTTTCCTCCGGATACTCTGGTTTCCTCCCTCATGCGGCAAAAAAAAAAACAACTTGATACGATGGTAGTGCCTTCCACTTAACATCTGCCACTTGGGCATTCATAAAGCTCTAGGCTTACTGGCCGATGCATACTATACTGTACTGGTTTTAACAGGAGAGTGCTTTCTAATGCCCGCTAAGAACACTTAAATAAATAAATAAGTATTGTAATTTCAGAGTAGTTTATAGCGACTAGCACTGGAGTTGTTCAATTCACGTTGCATTACTTCCGCGTTGCTCGACTACTAATTCTTGCCCACGCATTTTGCTCGTTTATGGCAGCTTTCTGAATTCGCTGTTAGAAAAATACATTACCAGGAAGGTATATTTTCAGTATTTTTTTGTGTGTTTAATTTAAACGGGAAAAAAAATGCAGCTTTTTTATAATTTTATTGTACAGCAAATAGTTTTACTCTTAGAATTTTTTTATAGTTTCCTTCCTCACGTTGTTCTGTGGTATTATCTCAGGAGCCTGGTTGCCCTGAAAGTTGCTAATGACGTCACAAGGCTGCTAACAAATGTTTATAACGAACTGTGTTTTATGCACGATCCCGCGGCTGTAAGGATTTGCTCGTTATGTTTATCATTAATGGTGTTGAATACCATAAACCTTTTAAATTCATTGAAACGCACCCTTCAACGTTGTAATACAAACTTCAGTTAACCTCTATGAGAAAGTAGCTGTTTTTGGAAACGACCTTGTCCCACCATGAAAGAGGCTACTTGTGGCAAATGTTGTTGGATGTGTCAATTTTCTAAGGTTTTCCAAACAAACTTTGTTTTTATATTTCACGCTACGTGTTATTTAAGCTGCATTTTTTTTTTTTTTTGAAAACTTACATAAAAAATAGCACGAGGGACACGATATTAGATAGGTCGATGATGCTCGCTTGTGTTGTTGGGAAGATGAGATGGGATGCGGTGTTCCCCAGGGTACTGTCATGGGTCCGCTCTTGTTTTCCGCTTTCTGGTTGACCAACGACACGTGGGGGCTATCATACCTGCCCCAGTAGCACGTTTGGGAAAAGAAACTGTTTATCAAGGAAAACTAAGTTGTAAGCGAAACACCAGGAGGATATAGCCTACAGAGTGCCTGTTCTCCGATGTCAACTAACAATGCAGAACTAACTGTTTATGTTGCGGTCGTTCTTTACCTAACTTGTAGTGGAACGTCGTCCTCGGTTTAGTTACTAAACGTACAGTAGCCTACCTAAAAGGCCGTTTTAAATACGCCCAAAGTTTATGGGTTCAACAGCCATTTGATTGTACCGACGATGTTATTAGATAAGTCGACGCTGCGCTTGTGTTGCAAGACTAATCAGGATACATACAGTGTTCCCCAGGATACCTTCTTGGGTCCTCTCGTTTTCCCACTTAGTAGTTTCCTAACTAAGTCGGCACTTACAGTCATAATTATGTGGATCGACTGAACTAACTTTAAACTAATTAACGTTACGGCAGTGTTATTGTAGAAGTATTTCAAAATTCAGTACTTCAGCTAAAAAAAAATGTTTAAAAACACTGTAGGCACAATGCGCAGGACGAAATAATAAAAACAATGGCAACTCAAATTGCGGGAAGAAATGCCACTGGTGTCCTTACTCAAAGAAAAAGAAAATAAAATAGGTGTGATGCCTGCAGAGCTGACAGAAGGAATCTCTGACGTCAACTCAGCAGGCATTACATCTATTTCTTTGAAAAATGGAACCATGGCATTTCGTCCCGCGATATAAGTTGCCTGTGGTTTGTTTTATGTCGTCTTGTGCGTCTTGCCTAATGCTTGTAAATATTTTTGACTTACCCACGCACATTTTACCCTGCTTTACTTCACAACTTAAAATTTTTATTTTATTAAAATCACTAGTCGTTTCTCCCATAGGTACTAAGTACAGCTGATAAATACTAATTCATCCCAAAAATGTATACAACTGAGGACGGGGGAAGAAAATGTTACTCACTTTCAGTTGGGGAGGTTACACCAAGTGTTCCACAGGTGCTGCAAAAGAGGACCGGATTTTTTTTTGGGGGGGAGGGGATGTAAATTAATTTAAAAAAAAGTGTTTCGAAATTTGTGAATGCTCCTACTGGCATTATTAAACTGAAATAATTAATCAACTATTATTATTATTATTTCAGTTAGTGTTATGTTAGCTGAAGCAGACTAATTTTAGATAATTGTCAAGAAAGAGGAGAGGCAAGTCGAAGGAATTGAACTGGCATGAAGAATATTCCATGGCTTGATAGTCATACGTTACGCTGACCGATAGATACAGCAACTTCATTTAACTAGTATTAACTCTGCTATTACTAAGCCGCCATGATCTCACGTTATATTTTAACAATTAATCCCTTAAACTGAAGTTCAATATGAAATATGACAGTTATATATTCTCAACGTGCAAATCATCCCCCTGAAATAGCTATAAATCTGTTGGAGAACGTCTTAAAAGAGTGACCAACCGCTAAGGGGTAATAATAATGAGGTGGACAACCCCTAACAAGGCTATGCTATGGTCTGTGTTTTTTTTTTTCTTCCAGCAATACAAGTTCTTGAAGAGCGACCTCCGTCCTCTGCAGTTTTATCCCTGGCCAACCTGGCAGCATTAACAGGCGCCATAGGGTTTAGGTCCGATGTTGTGTGCTGCGTCCTGCGTTTCTTACTTAAGGACAATTTGTATTCGACGTGCGATCGCCACTGAGGCGCTCCTCCCCCCACCTCTCCCCCACACGACTTCACCCCACGCGCACACTTTGCAATTCCGTCACTTCACGGCTAGAAACGGGAATGAAGGTGTTCGTGGGGCGGGGGTGTCGAAGGGGTTGGTGTGTGGTGTTGCACACATTAGGCTGCAGCCAACAGTGTGTATTGCACTAGAGCTGCGGTACTTTAAGTCTGGCCGCCACGATGGTTCACGGCGCTAACGTCGTGGTGGAGAAGGTGCACATGCTCAGAAATGGGGTTTTGTAGAGCCTTCTTTCGCCACCAGATTCGCCATACAGCGTCAGTGTCGCTCAGGCGATGTTTCTGTTGAAAACTGCAAGTTTCGTACTGTGGCGACCACAACTTAAAAGCGGTCGCCATCTTTGCTCCTTCATCTGTCAAATCTCTGGAGGGCTCTCTGATTCGAGTCGAGTCGCGTCCGCCATTTGCATAGCCTCGGACGCCGATGGTTGCGAACCAAGCCTCGTCACGCGCGTGCACTTACTTTGCAAGTCGAGCGAAAGGCGAGTTAGAAATGCCACCTTTCCCCAAGCGATGGTTCGAGGCTTGTCTACTCTCGTAAGCGCTGTTACTTCAGCAGCTTTTTTTTTTTTGTGTAACGTGTCTTGCCAATAAATTCTTTCAAGAGATCCGACTTTATCGGTAACTCTGCAACTATTATATGATGACCGATGTTTGGCAGCGAATCTGTTGATTAAGACACACGCTAGTGTGTCGCCCGCCAAGATTCGCCGACAACGTGAATGGCCGGCCTATCCAGATAGAATTATTATATGAGCATGGCGACCACTATGTATATGTAAGCATAGCGACCACTAGACACTTGTGCCTTTTACAGCTAAGGCAGTTTGGCCGTTTTCATGCCTCTGAAGAAAAATAACAATGTGACAGAAAAGGCTGACACTTCAAACATAGTGTAACCTTGGGATGGGGGCCTCGCTGTTGTGGTTAGTCCCAGACCCAGAATTTGATGTGGGGGCCCTGCGTATTCAAATTTACAAAGCGGTCTGGGGGAAAAGCATCGGATTTCGGATCATGGTTCCAGGCAAAGAGATTTTATTTCGCCAAAATCTTATATTATGAAAGCAATTCTAAGAGGCTTAACTTACTGGAATGTGTAAGACTGGCATGGAATATGGAGGCAAGACACTTAATTGGTACTCCAGTCAGCCATGCTTTTATTGCTTCAAGTTAATTTAAATGCTAGTGCTTGCAGCATTATTAACACGTGCTTAGACTAATTGCAGCACAAGGTATAGTTTATTTTGTAAAAACCTATTCAGCATAATTTTTAACGTAGGTTTTCTGCAAAAGTAAAAATGGTCCCTTGTTCGACAACTGGCTGCATGTGGTGAAGACTCTGGACCAGTGGTGGAAGATGGGGTAAAATTATTTTGGAGACTCCTCTTTTATGCTGATACTGCTACTTAACGATTTCTTGTTGGAAAAAAAGCTGTGAATAACATTGATATTTGCCTAATTTCTAGCTAGTAACAGCTAATGACTCTATAGTTCACGAAACTTAATTCTGAAGTTATGCAAATCTCTTTAGTTTAACCATGGAACGAGCGTATGGGGAGTGAAGGGAATATAAGTTCACAGTTACCAGTCAATCGCCGTAGTCTTTTAAGGGCACAGTTACTGGATTTTCCGTCAATAATACAACAATGAACAGCATGTTTTTCTTACAACAATGTACACGACGACGTGAGTTCAGTTTAATAAGGGAGCGTTAAAGTGATCAGCCCAGAGGCGTAGCTGCGTTAGGTAGGGCCGGTAGCAAAATAGCTCTTTGCCCCCCCCCCCCCTCTTCTTACTATGAAGAAACAAACGAACTAAAAATTTCAAAACCCACATTTTTTCTAATTTTTTTGTTATACTGAAAATAGGGACCATTTTTTCGTTTTCCAGTGAAAGTGGTCCTATTTTAATTTTTTTGAAAAAAAATTTGGAAGAAAGTTCGGAATTACACATTTTTCAGCTCTAGGGATTTTTGTGGGCCACCATATTATTTTATGCAGTTTATATATTCAAATCAAATAACTAATGTGCTATAAGAAGAACACAAGTTAGGTTGGGTATTAGTGGATAGTGGTATTAGTGGTATTAGTGGAACTCTTAGGTTTGGTATTAGTGAATCTTGCTATCCCTTTTCCGTCCAATTTACCTTTTTCTTGGTAAATAAATCTTTATTATTATTATTATTACAACACATGATGGTTGATGGCAAATGCCACGTTTACAAAGGCAATTTAGAGAATTTTTTAATGTAAATAATTCTTTTCATTCGGGGGCCTCCTAATGCCGGGGGCCGGTGGCATTCTGCCATCCTTGCCAGCCTCAGCCCTGCTACAGAAATTGACAAGAAGAGAATGCAATAAATGAAGAAAGGAACAGAAACAACTTTATACATCACTCTCACGTCCACCAACCCCAGCTACTGAAGGACAGTAAACAGAAAATCCTTCCATACGTCATTAGCTAGGCAAGTGTGTTTCTGCCAGACCTAAACTGCCACCCACCGACTCAGATCGTCCACCTCCCAGTACTTTGCCACAATACAACGCACATTCCAGAAGCCCACACTGTTTGGAGTTAGTGAAAGTAAGTGAGGCACCACATGAACTTAGTCCACCACTGTTCGGGCCGCATTCTCCAGAAGATTCATCAACATCTGGGGTACCACAGATATAACGGGCACCACCAGCAATGTTCTGCAATGAGTTGGCAGTAGAGGTTCCACTCAGGCATTCAGAAGCATCATGTGCACGTCCTGAACCAACATTCACACCCTCTTCCAGATGCTGTAAAACATCAAAACGATTTTCGACCTTCGGTACCTTCAGTTTTGCCACTGGCAAGGAAAGGTTACTGCTGCTGACTTCGACTTACTCGCACGCCAACGCCATGACCTACTTGATCCACATTTGACATTCCCAAATTCATCTCGAACCTCACCATCTTCTACCATTTTCCCCCCTCATTTGCCACGCCAACTACCTCTGCGACCTTTGCCGTTTCTACCTACTCTGCCACGCCAACTGTATCCACTACTTCGACAGCTTCAATCACCGCAGTGACCCCAAGTTCTTCATAGGCAGAATTGCTAGAGCAACGTTTGGTTCAACTGCTGCATTCCCACTCCAGACACATGTCTGGCTCATAGAAACCCTTGCAGTGGCCATACACCTCACGATCACAGAACTTGCTCACATGTCCTTGACAGCCACAGCTCAGACACATAGGGGCACGGTTTTGGAGGAATCATTTAGAAGGCCGACTGGGCTAACAGCTCTGTACGTCGCTTGAAGCACACAGTTTTTATCTCAGTTGGTAACGTTTGGGTCAACCTGTGCCGCACAGGTCCCGCCCCGGACACATCCCTGGCTTGCTTGTATGTGTCGTAGTTCTAACAACAAAGCGTGGGAATCGACTTCATCGTAGGGTGCCGGTAAAATAGTCTCAGAAATAAAATGGGTTTATTAAGAAAGACATAACGGTGTGAGGATAAAGCCTTATGTGGAGTATCAAGAAAACTGATGAGTTCTCGTCTTCTTTTATTTGTACTCTGATAGGGCTATTTTAATTTTACTTGAATTCACAGTGGGTGTAGTTTTATTAATCTTCCTTACCATTCTGTAATGTTACAAATATCAGTAAATATATTATGGTAAGATTGTGAGAAGTACAGTCGGCAGGGAGCGGCGTTTAGAGGGGGGAACTTATGAGCTGAAGCCAACTCCATTGAAAAAAAATGTTCGTAACAAAAAACAAACCCATCATCTAACTATTTTAAAATGGGAGCCGATCATTTCACAGATAATCACTTCACAGACACTCATTTTAAAGACTCAATCGCTTCAGATATCCATTTCACAAACAATCATTTCACAGACTCGATCATTACCAAACATGAAAATTTCCGACATTTTTATATTTTAAAAAATTATTAAAATTCTGAAAAGCTGCCAACAGCTTTTTCATATGATAATTACCAGGCAAATAATTACAGAATTTAAAAAAATATCATTACAGACCTTTCGTTTCCTTTCTGTGCTATTTCTTATCTGTCAGTTGTCTGCAGCTCTTCATCTGTGAACTGTTTTGCTAACCAAAATAAGCCTCTATTTCTTAAATTATAGGCGCTAATAACCAATTGTGTTGATGGGCCCTTTTCCTTATCACATTGGTATCATATCAGTCTCCTTCCTACATTTCTTCCTTTTTCTCTTTCCCAGCCTGATCCACCTCTCCTTCGTGCTTTGCCTGCTTTTCCTTCCTTTTGTCTCCCTGCCTACCCAAAATCCGAGGACTGTTTTAAACAGATTTTTTTATGAAGGTCAAGCCTTCAATTTCTTTTTTTAATGGACAAGCAGTTAATATGAAAAATTAAAAAAATTATTATAGGGGCTTTTAATTTTTTTATGTTTAATATTAACTGCTTATCCATTAAAAAAAAAGAAATTGAATTTTTCATTAAAAAAATATGTTTAAAAACGTCCTCGGATTTGGGAAGGCGGGGAGACAAAAGGAAGGAAAAGCAGGAAAAGCAAGAAGGAGAGGTGGAAAGGAAAAAAGGAAGGAATATAGGAAGGAGACAATGGTATGATACCAATGTGATAAGGTAAAGGGACCATCAACACATTGGTTATTAGCGCCTATAATTTAAGAAATAGAGGCTTGTTTTGGCCAGCAAAACAGTGCACAGCTGAAGAGCTGCAGACAACTGACAGATAAGAAATAGTACAGAAGGGAAGCGAAAAGTCTGTAACGATATTTTTTTAATTCTGCAATAATTTGCCTGGAAATGATCATATGAAAAAGCTGTTGGCAGCTTTTCAGGATTTTAATAATTTTTTTTTAAATATAAAAATGTCAGAAATTTTCATGTTTGTCAATGATAGAGTTTGTGAAATGATTGTCTGTGAAATATCCATTATCCAATATGAAGTGATTGTGTCTTTGAAATGAGTGTCTATGAAATAATCGGCTCCCATTTTTAAATAGTTAGCTGATGCGTTTGTTTTTTGTTACGAACATTTTTTTTTTCAGTGGAGTTGGCAATGCAGGTTGTTTTTAAAAATGTCTGCGAAATTATCTTTGAAACGAATGTTTGTGAAACGAATTTCCGTGAAAAGAGTATGTGAAATTATTGTGTCTGTGAGATGATTGACTCTGAAATGAATATATGTAAAGAAATCGTATCTGTGAAATGAACCAGACCTTTTAAAACATGCCCCAATCTATAGTCATTCTTGTGCACGATACTGGCTGAAGGGGGCGAAAAAATTCGTAATTTGCCTCCCCAGAAAAATATTTATTTACGCCACTGCTCATTACTGACATGCTGTAGCAAAGCTTCTTTTATAATCTGACAATCGGCTGGATATTGGAATGTCAGTATAAAATACTGATATTCGATCGATTTAGTTGGACCCTTTGACCGGAAGCTATAGTAATAAAGTAATGGTATACCGTCCAGACGTGGAGGATTAGGTTACCGAATGGTTAGCGCAACTTCCTCCTGCCGAAGGTCCCGGACTCATTACCAGCCTCTGTGCACCCCTGTGCTTTCGGGACATGTACTTGTGCTCATGGCGATTGTGGCATCTAACAGATCCTGGATATTTCCATCCAAATTTGTCCCAAGGTGTCAGGGACGTTATTAAATTATTTCCTTTTTTTTACTTCGGTAAATGTTCGTTTTGAAAAGGTCAGTTGAAAAGTTGAAAAGAGTTTAGAGTGCCACGGCGTTGCATTTTGCCTTGTTTCAAATTTTATGATTTTATGTAAGTCAACCGTGTGAAGGAAATGGTTTAAATTCATTCAAATTGATCAATCGCTTATTCACTGCTCAGAAACCCAAAAATTAGTTTAAAACCGCTCAGCTAGCACGAAAACAATTTTTGGCTTAATGCAATTTTAAATTCTTCATTTAAGGCGGGCTTAACGGATTCAGAAATTCGTCCCAAAACTCCCGAATGTAGGGTTTCATATGCTGGTACGATGTTGTATGCATTATAACTTAATATTCCCTTCATTTCGGCAAAAAAAGGTTATTTTGTTATTTTATTATGAGTTTGTCCGTACGTCATAAATGCCTCGGAAAGAAGGAGGCTCAACTCCATTACGTTTCCTTGATTTATAGTCGGGTGTCGCTTTAACCCCCTCCCCTACCACTAGCACCTCCTTCGTTCTTGTATTCCGCCCGTTTCGGGTCTCGGCTTTGATTTGACAATTGAATTTGCCGCGGAGTTGATCCTATTTAAGGCACGACGCTAGAATACGAAGATGAGCCCCATTACGCGTAGCTTTCGCTTCTTAATTGCGCTTCGCTGGCTCCAAAACGGACGAATTAAAATCAATTATTTGTCAATTTTCGCTTCCTTTTTTCTTATTCGTTTCATTCTGGGTTTGGCAACGACGAGACCCCCGAAGCGTGAAAGGTGTTAGCGTTTATAAAAAAAAAAAAAAAACAAGCTTAATTCGTCGCAGTTGTCTGTTTGGATTACGTTTACAAGTTACCGAGATTTGCGCCTGACAGAAGTATGGAGAGCGAAAAACAAAAGTCATACATTGAAAGATTCTAAGATAGCAACCTTTGGGTTTAGGGCGTATGCCCATACATGGAAGCAGAGATCGTGTTAGGTCGGTTTAAGATTTTACTTACCAAGACGAGGTAGTTCATATTTTTCGTTGAGGGTATTGTAATGTAGTATGCCTTTTTAGCCTAACCTATTGAATTAATCTTACGTGACATCACCTTTGATCACTTTAATTCTTTTAGACTGCATGCCAGTCGATTAGTTCGTTTAGTTTGCTCTTTAATTATGTCGTTAGCAAACCAACACGGTTTTGTACGTTTTGCAACATTGTTGCAAGAGCCGATCTAGAGGGGAGGGGGGGGGGAGGATTGAGGCTTAATGGCGCGTCGACAACTTGGTCATTAGCGCCAACTTCAGTCACAGTGCAGTGATCTGGGTTGCCACTGCACCACACATTACAGAGATGTTATTCAAACCCCTAATCTAAATCTTGTCATACATCTGTTCCTCCTGCAAAAATTGAAAAACACCGGACAGGAGGACAGAATTATCGCCCAACTGACGCGCAATGTCATGCGGAAGATGGAAACGACGACGAACACCATCAAGATGGCGACAATCAACAAGTAAGTGCCGGACCGTAAGTGGCCGTCGACACCAATAACGTTCAGGAGGGTCAACCCCCCGCAAAACGAAACAGTGAGTAAGTCGGGTGTGACCAATGCGCAAACGGGCCAACACAACCTCCTCACGGCGACTGCGGCGACACGCCGAGTGCCACTCCTCGACAGTGCCCTTAATGGCCCGTAGTTTATTACCGACCTGTCTGTCCCACAAGGTTTGCCAAAAAGCTTGTAACCTCAGACGCAGAGTTGGAAAGGCGTCTGAGGGAACAAGGCTGAGATCTCTACCGAGAGGGCCAGAAAGGGCCCCTTTCGCAGCAGAATCAGCTTGCTCATTCCCTGCTATCCCAACATGGCCCGGGATCCAGCAGAAAAGCATGGTTTTCCGCTGGCCAGGCAAGCGGGAAAGCAAAGCTTGAACACGTTGTGTCAAGGGGTTCCGAGGATTGTAATTCGCCAAGGACTCCAGGGCACTCATGGAATCACTTAAGATAATGAAATGCGTGCCCTGAAGGTCAAGGATCCATTCCACCGCTAAACCAAGAGCCAAAAGCTCTGCAGAAAACAGAATAGCCTGATGGAAGGCGATGGGCAATCGTTACTCTCTTACACACACAAGCACACGACACGCCTACGTCTGACTTCGACCCATCAGTAAACAGGCGCTGATAACCGGCGTACTGAGAACTCAGCCGCCGGAACTCCTGTAAGTACCTTGCTGGCAGAGTGGAACCCTTCGGGAGGGATGCCAGAGCGAAAATGAAACTGCCACTTGGGACAAGCCAAGGGGCAACTGGCATTCTCCCAAGCCTCAAGATGCAGGGCATTTCAAAGGCTATCTCCTGACAGGACTGCTGGAGCCTATCGCGGAAATCACCCTTACCCACCCTGCATCTACCAACTCGCAAGTCTGGCCCAAAAACCACGGACCAAGCAGGACTGGATTGCACAGCACGCAAACGCACAGCATACTGAATGGCAAAATGTCGCAGACGAATGGCCAAACGTGGCTCCGAGGCCTCAGCATAGAGGCTGACCACTGGAGACGTTCGAAATGCCCCAGTCACCACACGCAGGCCACTGTGATGCACAGTGTCCAACATCTGGAGAGTCGAGTCACTAGCCGAACCATAGACCATACACGCATAATCAAGTTTGCTGCGGACAAGGGCCCGGTAGAGGCGCAACATGGCAGTGCGATCGGCACCGCATGAAGTGCCCGACAGGACCCGCAAGATGTTAAGCGCCCGCTAAGCTTTGTCTTTAAGCTGACGCAAGCGTGGAAGCCAAGATAACATGGAATCGAACACCAGACCCAGGAAACGTGCCCGTGGGACAACAGGAATTTGTGCCTGTCCCAAGTACAGGCAAGGATCTTGGTGCAGTGTTCGTTGGCGGCAAAAGTGGATGCACACAGTCTTGTCCGGAGAAAACCGGAAACCATTACTGACCGCCCAGGTCTGGACTTTGTTAATCGCCAGCTGTAGCTGCCGCTCGCAGGTCTGCATGCGAGCCGCCCGAAAGCGCAGGCCGAAGTCATCGACAAACAAAGACTGGGGAACAGCAGCTTGCTGAGCAATGGGGTTGATCCCTACAGCAAACAAGATGACACTAAGAACACCTCCTTGAGGCACACCATTCTCCAAGACAAACGGGCGGGAAAGAGTCGCCCCGACAAGAACGCGAAAAGAACGGCCTGAGAGGTAAGCGGAAAGCAACAGTGCCATCTGTCCCCTCAAGCCACAGTCATAGAGACTACAGAGAATCCCATAACGCCAGGTCGTATCGTAAGCCTTGTCCAAGTCAAAGAAAACCTGAACCAAATGATGACGCAGGCGAAAAGCCTCCCTCACATCCGATTCAAGGGCAACTAGATGATCGATAGTTGACCGAAACCGTCGAAAGCCACACTGGGACGCAGATAAGAATCCCCGTGATTCCAACACCCACACCAACCGCTCACTGACCATCCGTTCCATAAGTTTACAGACACAGCTAGTCAGAGCGATTGGGCGATAACTGGAAGGAGAAGTAGGGTCTTTGCCCGGTTTTACAATCGGGATGACCACTGCTGTCCTCCACGATGCTGGAATAGAACCCTCTGCCCACACACGGTTGAACATCCCCAGCAAGAACTGCTGGGAGGCAAGAGGCAGATGTTTCAACAGTTGATAGTAAACATCATCAGGCCCCGGGGTGGAGTCATGCGACTTGGACAAAGCTGAAACAAATTCCTGCCAGGTAAACGGTAAATTGTACTCCTCTAGCCCATCGGAGCCAAAGTCAAGAGAGTGAGCCTCTTCCCTACGCTTACTCCCGAGGAAACCAGGATCATAATGGTCATCACTCGAGACCCGCGCAAATGCAGACGCAAGACAATCGGCGATATCCGGCAGAGAAGCGATCACGGCATTCGCTACCTTTAACTGCGACACCAGGGAATGCACGTTCTTCCCCGAGATCTGGCGCACCTTCCTCCACACTTGCTGAGAAGGCGTGGAGCGTGTGATTGACGAAATATAAACCAACCACGAAGCACGCCTAGCCTCACGGATAACATATCGGGCACGGGCACGGCAGCGTTTAAAGCCCACAAAGTTTTCAGTAGTGAGGCTCACCGTAAATGCACACAATGCACGCCTGCGGGCCTGAATGGCCAGTCCGCAAGCTGGTGTCCACCACGGAACAGGAACTCGTCTCGGCTGCGTGGACGTACGCGGGATAGCAGCATGAGCAGCAGCAAGGACCACATCAGTGAAATGAGTGGAAAGCTCATCCATATCAGAAAAGTCCTCAACCGCATGCTGAAATACAGCAGCCCCAGCAAAGGCTGACCACTCAGCTCGCTTAAGTGCCCACCGAGCTGGCCTGGAGGCCACAGAACCCCCTTGTGTTGTGGACAACACAATGGGGAAGTGATCGCTCCCATGCAGATCGGCGGTGACAGCCCAAGTGAAATGAACTGGGATGGCTAGCGAACAGAAAGCTAAGTCCACCGCAGACCAATTGCCTGTGGCCAGATTACAGTGAGTCATGGCGCCATCGTTCAGGATACAGACGGACCCCCTCTGCATCCACTCCTCAAGGATCCTCCCTTTGTTGTCAGTATGAGGTCCCCCCCCCCCCCACTGGACGTGGTGGCTGTTAAAGTCGCCCAGCAACAGGAAAGGGGCAGGAAGCTGGCGGAACAGATCCTCCAGGTCACCAACCCCAAAGACCTCATCTGGTGGCAAATAAAGCGAACAGACAGTAATATCGAAGTGGAAAGAAATTCGAACTGCTACTGCCTGAAGCCTAGTGTGCAGAGGCACACTGGCATGTGGCTGAGAGTGTTGAACCAGCACTGCAACACCACCATGTGCACGTGGCACAGGGTCAGCATCCAGACGGTAGACAGAATAACCTCGAACAACCAGATTATCTGACGCCTTAAAGCAGGTTTCCTGTAGACAGCAGCACAGAGGTCGCCAATGCGACAAAAGCAGCCGCAGCTCTTCGGCATGGGTCCGATAACTTTGGCAGTTCCACTGAACGATGGCATGCGCAGGCATTAGGGCGGACTGAACACTGAATCATTCTCCTCAACTCTTCCTCTGGGCAATCCGAAAACATCCGAATCCTCACCCGAATCAAAAGCTGGAGTGAGGTTCAGAACGAAGTTGTCCTCGGAAGGAGGAAAAAGTTCCGGAGAATTGGAACAGGAAATCTCTCCCTGCTCCATGGGCAAAGTAGTATCAAGATGCTGAGGGGACACAACGGACCTTCTCTCCTGGTGGCGACGTCCTCACGGGTGGTGTTGAAGCTTTACCAGCAAGAGCCTTCTTCTTCAAAGTTTTCTGTGGTTCACTCCGGGCAGGCGGAGGCTTAGCTGAAGCCTTAACCTGCCTGGGAACAGATGCAGCAGCAGAAACAGCAGCAGGAGCAGAAGCATTTGCAGGCTGAGCAGATGTAGACGGCAAGGCAGCAACCGGGTCCGAAGGACCCAAAAGACCCTGCAGAGATGGATGTTGCAGGGTCAACAAAGTAATAAGCTTGCCCACCGTCCTCGTCAAAGACCTGAGCTCAGCGCGTAAATCTGCAAATCAGCAGACTCACTAACTGGGCCAGGCATTGGCGCACTGCACACCTGCGCAAAAGAACGTGTCATTGCCGGTGCCGAAAGTTTGGCTTTCTTTCGGGCCTCCGAGTAGGAAAGCCCGTCCTTCACTTTTAGTTCCTGCACTCGACGTTCTTCAACATAAACACGACAGTCCCGTGAAGAGGCTTGGTGCTGACCACCGCAGTTGACGCACTGCTCCGGGCCAGCATAGTCAGCGCCTTTATGGGCTGCCTGAGCACAGGAAACACAGGTAGGCCTACCTTTACACGAGCCGCTGGTATGGCCGAAGCGTTGACAGCGGAAACACCGCATCGGATTCGGGACGTAACTCCTGACCTTCAAGCGCAGGTAACCGGCAGTAATGTGCTGCGGCGCAACTGGCGTATCAAAGGTCAGGGAAAAGGTGTCAGTTGGCTGGGCACCATTCTCGCCTTTCCGTGTCAAACGCCTCACAGCCGTAACACCCTGTGAATTGAGTTCGCCCAGTAAGACATCATCACTGAGACCCCTCAAATCGAAGCATGTCACGACCCCTTTGCTACTGTTTAAAGTACGATGCGGCTCGACATGCACTGGGCATGACCCCAGTGCACTCGCTTTCAAAAGCCTCTTCGCCTGACCATCGTCTGCAACCTCCACAAGGTATCCCCCAGCACGAAGCCGAGAGACACTCTTTGGATCAGAACCACAGATCCCTTTCAGAGCTTTGTGTACAGCGAATGGACCGAGTTGCGTAACATCTCGGCCCTCGCCTGTCACCACCAGGAACTTCGGGACTTGGTCCCGACTCTTACTAAAGTCTGGTAACTGGGCACCAGGCCCAACCATCTCAGGTTCCCTCCTCTGGCGCTTGCTAGTGCGGCGAGGAGGGGAAGAATTTTGGGGGGAAGGAATTTTGCGGGGGAGGGGGGGGAAGAAGTTGCCATAGAAAGCAAAAAAGAAGTCGCGGCGGTGCGCTCCCCAGAAAATAAAGCCCCGCGCGGCACTCGGGTGATGCAGGGCCGGAAGCCGCATATCCAGGGCCCTGCACCAGGAAGCTAACACTGCCGTCTATCTCCGAGAGGTGGCAGCCTAAGCATGCCGAGAGGCGAGGCCACCAAGGAAGCCGTACACACCACCTCCGTCGATAACCCAAACAGTTCGGGTCCGTGATGCAGATGGATACAGCACAAGCCGCCTCCCCACATCGACAGGACCCGAAAGGTCAT
>JAHWFP010032167.1:0-18873 GCA_023313725.1 Lithobius niger
GGCTTCTTTTATACCAGTTTTGGTTTTGGGTGGATTGTACATACGTCTCAGAACGTAAACTACAACCAAATTTGTATTCTATGAACTATAGTTTATTTGATTTTTTCTTTTGTCAGTTATTTGCAATTGTAATTCATGACAAACATTGCAGATATGAAGCCTTTTTAGTTAGGTCTGTTGATGATTGAAGCAATATCTTCGATATTTGTACCGATGGCATCATTTTGCCAAAACAGTCAAACCCGAAAAGATAACAAGTTGTCCCAATTTGATGGGCGCACGGTAATTTTCTAAAAATAACCATTGATGCCGCAGGGGCGGTAATATGAGAACCAACTGGTCAAATCACTAAATATCCGAAAAGCGGAGTCCTAACTATGCAAACCATTATAAGAGAAAGCCAGGGAGAAAATAATTAAATCATTAAGCTGATATTTGGTAACCGTATAATAATTTTAAGGTCATAAAACCCCTACGTAAAATTACGTATGCAATCCTAGGGCGACGCACACAGTCCAAGGAAAATACATAAAACTATTAATTGTATAAACACGGTGCCTTATTTTTTTTTTTTACAAATTTTCCTTAGATGCTCTTCCATTTTTTTGTCGTCTTCTGCACGTAATTTTTTCTTGGTCCGTCCCTGTGCCCTCGAGTCCTTTTGCTTAACAGTGGAAAATGTGCCAGTCACATACTGTCTACCGCAACTTGCTCACGTTTTTACTAATCGCTTCCTCCTTACCGAGGGTTCTTACTCACGTGGCAGGCATGAGTTGGCTTGCTACGGAAGTGGGATGGGGATTTAAGGCAATTGGGAATAAAATACCTGACATTGACAACGGTTACGGCTATTTGATGAATTCTGGTAAAAATTTTTGGGGTTTATTACCTTTTTTATAATCGTTAATCAGTTAAAGTAGGCTAATTTAAAAAAAAAAAGAATTTTTTTCTAAATTTGAACACCCGAATTTGGCGCCCCTGTTAAGTCATTTTTGGGGGGCAGCCCCCCCCCTGCCCCCCCCTTACGGTACGGCCCTGCTCCCGGGTGGGAGCGTATAAAGGAGTTAGGCTCCATATAGATTGGTGAGGAGACCCAAACACCAAAAATCAAAAACTTAGGGGTTTTTATCGAACTCTACATCGTCCCCGGACTTTGACTTCAAAACCGCAGCGGCGGATAGGCTTAATCTCCAAAAAACGGACACTGTTTTTTCCCTCACTCTTCAACCAATGGACCAATTCGACTGCAGTTTTCACTAAACTCAAGTTTATCTTTATATCTTCAACTCTGTGAAAAAAGAACTGCAATAGCTGCAGCCATTATTTTTAAAAGTTCAACAACGTCTCCGGTAAAAATCGCCGTTTCAAAAACAATAAAATTGTAAATTTGCCAGCCCCCATGAAGGCCGGCTGAAATTTGTTTCTTTTGCTAAGTATACAATACCTATCAAATTTTTAGCATTTATGCTTTCTTTTCCTTGAGGATTTTAAGTTGCTGCGATCCAGCCAGCTTGGTAACCCACTGAGCCTGCGCGCAGCCTCCTACAAAAGAGCTTGGTCGAAGGCCTTCGCATCTTTTGTTCTTTCTTGATTGTCAGAAGGTGACTCGAGGGGAGGTGGGGAGGGGTTGGTATTGTATATTTCTCCAGCAAAAGAAACAAATTTCAGCCAGCCTTCATGGGGCAAATTTACGTTGCTTGTTGCTGGAAATATACAATATCTGTCAAATTTTAGTATTGACAGTTGACCTCGTCCGAAAACGTGGTGGGCATCTTCTGAATGGGTTCCCTAGGGTCACAAGCTGGCTGTTCCCCTTCAGAGTCTGAGACTCTGTGAGCACAGTTGTTGGATGGCACTTCACTGTTGATATCATCTTACTTAGTTTTTCTTTTTGCTGATGGGGAAAAAGAAACACATTTCGTTTAAATTCGCTAAGAGTTATGAAAGGGTTCTTTAATTGCCTTTGTGGCGTTGATGCGGGTTTTAGTGATAGCCGGGTGGTCAGGGTCTTCAGCAGTTGATGTCATCTTCGTGGAGTTCGAGAGGTCGGACATCCGTTCAATTTTGATTTGGTTGCAATCCGTGTGATGTTTTGGTTGGAAGGCGCGCCTATGTGCAGGACAGCTCAGCCGACTTCTTGGATAGGGTGCTGACTTCCAGTCTGAAAAGTATTATGTTGGGGACGGATACCCAAATTCTCTATATTCTGCCAAGCACCTGTGTTGGTTTCACCATGAAGGTGCAGAAGACGGGGTTCGACTTGGAATTCCAGTCCAACTTGGGTTAAGGCTCCGAGTTTGATGAGCCATGGTGTTGGCCATCCCCTGAAAGGGATGACGCCGTTACCTATCTTGAAACTTCCTACAACAAGGGCTAGTCCCGAACAAAAAGAACAATGGTGTTAGCAACATCAAGGGAGGGTGGGAGGCGTTGTCCATCTTGAAACTTCACTCAAAACGTGGAGCTTGTCATGAATGAGATGAGTCGTGGTGTTAGCAATTCCATGGAGGGGTTGAAGGCGATGTCCGACCTGTATCATCCCTCAAAAAGTGGGTCTTAATCACTAAGGAGAGGAGCGGTGGTGTTTGAGACTTTCTGGAAGGGTTGAAGACGTCGTCTGTCTTAAAATTTCACACAACGTGGGTTAGTTTCAGAAGAAATGAACCGTGGTGTTAGCAACCATGGAAGGATAGAAGTCGTCGTCCATCTTGAAACTTCATTCGAAATGTGGGTTCTTGTCATGAATGAGACGAGCTGTGGTGTTCGCAGTCCCGTGGATTGGGGCAGTGGTGTTTGAAACGTCCCGGAAGGGTTGAGGATGTCGTCCGTGTTGAGACTTTGTTCCCAACCGAGGTTTGGTTCCGAATGACACGAGTTGTGGTGTTGGCAACACCATGGAAGGGTTGGATATGGAGATGTCGTCCATTTTGAAACTTCGCTCAAAACGTGGGTTTAGTCACGTATGAGGCGAGCGGTGGTGTTAGGAATACCATGGACGGGCCGAAGACGTCATCCTTCTTGAAACTTTGCTCAAACCGTGGTCTTAGTTACGTACGAGACCAGTAGTGGTGTTGGAGACATCCTGAAAGGGTAGAAGACGTTGTCCATCTTGATGCACCATTCTCAACGTGGGATCGATTTTGATTGAGATGTGCATTAGTGAAAGTTACAGTGTGGAAGGGTCTAAGTCGTCACGCTCCAAACGTGGGTAGCCACAAATGAGAAGAAGCATCGTGAATCCAATGGGACGATGCAGCGATGTGTCAGAGGGATTCGAGGCGAGGGTGTCGTTCGTCCCATTTGATTCAGAGGATTATCCATTTGTTTGGTGATGGCTGGAAGTGTGCAAGCTTTCGTTCAGTTAGGTGAGGGAGAAGGCATCTGAGCGGTGGGGACATCCTGTCATCGGCGAAAGGGTGAAAGCGCAAGAGGATGATTGGTTGGGGAGATGTGATGTCATCACAGTTGATGGAAGGATAGATGTGATCTTGCTTCTTCGTGGTGGAGGCGGGTTCCCTAAATTCTGGGAATTCGAAGGCGTTACCCAATTCCGGGTGATGAGTAGTCAACGTGGTGACCTGGGCTGTCGTTGGTGGTTCTGCATCACTGCGGGTTAGAGAAGCGAGGGGATAGCTTTGTGTTGTCGACCAGACTGAAGGAGGCCCGAGCCTTCCGAATGTGGTTAAGCAACAGGCCACCCGCCTTCGCTTTTGTCTTTGTTCCTGCCAATGTTGTCGTCGTCTTCGGGATGAAGGCTGTGTGTTTTTGCCCGGCAAGCCGGTCTCTGCTCGAACTGGAACTCGTGAAAGAGCGGATCGGCTCCTGAAGGCTCGTTTCTCCATTGAACCACCGAGGGGTGGTGTATGTCTTCGTTGGCTGGGAGCCAGTTCCCTTGGGGTTCCGGCATGTTGGTGGGCTTCGGCGAGAACCATATGGAGTTAGAGGCAATGAAGGCCTTCATGGTTTTAGAACTCGAAGGCTCGTCCGCCTTCGCTGGCCCATGATGGGATGGAACTCGACGACGCAAGGTCGTCTTCCATTGTTAGGTGAAGGGGGGAGAGTGTGGCTGTTGGACGGAGGCCACAAAGGCCTTTGCGGTTTCAGAATACGAAAGCTCGTCCGCCTTCACTGGCCCGTGGGGGAATTGGCTCTGCGATGTAGGGTCGTCTTTCATCGTGAGGAGTGGGAGCTCTTGGAACGAGAGGTCAATTGCCATCCAAGGATTGTTGGTTGAGTGGTTGCCGGGGAAGTGGACGGTCGACCAGTTTCATCGCGAAACATTTGGCTACGGCTTCGTTTGGCCTCTTCCGCTGGTGAGTTTTGTTTTTAGGAGAAATGGCAGGGATCCAAAAGGTACGGTTGGTCGCAAAGGGGGCGACTGAATCGTAAGGGGATGTCATCTTCAACATCAAGGTCGGTGTGGTGGAACAGAGGCACTGACGACAGGTGTGAAGATTCGTCTTTCGATGGTATTAGCACTGTCCAAGTTAGGTGTTGGAGAGTCCAATTGAACAGAGGCCCGAAGAGACTTGGAATGGTCCAGCTGGGCAAACGTCCCTATGGCGTGGCCAAGGTGGTGGTCCCAATCACGGCATTCATCCGAATCCAATGGTGATCCTGAAGGGTGAAGAGTGTGGTCAGACGGAAGCACGCAAAGCAAGGCCTTGGTACAATCCATGAATCCTCGGTTGGAGAAGGCGGGATCAGGTAGGACAAGCAGTGAAGGTGAACGGACGGGTTGATGACATCGAAGGCAGGAGTGAAGGCAATTAGGTGTCTGGTGGCGGGGTGCTGTCCAGAGAAAAGGCTAAAGAAAGAGTGGATCGTTGGTTGCCTATACAGAAACGAAGACCTTGTTGGATTCCCAGCAAAGGCGACGTCATTAGTCCGGGAAGGCCAAGAAAGCAGACGAAGGCGAAGAGCCAGTACAAGGATCATCTCGATCAAGGTGGCGATCAAGCAAAGACGAAGGCGAACCGAAATGTTCAACAAGCGGGATCCTCCGTTTGTTTTCCCTTTTAAGAGGCAAGGGGCAGCCCGGATAGCCGCCGATGAAAGAGCGAAGGGGTTGGTAAAAGAGCGACTGTCATGACGCGTCACTTGATGCCTTCTACAATTCCATTCCAGGCATGGAGCCTGCACATGATCGTACTCACATGGAGACAAACATTGGTGCTGGTCACCATTGGAAGAGACGGGCTGGCACGTCAAAACACCTTTGTTCAAAGTGTGGAAGGATGAGGCAACAGCTGGTTGTGTCCTCTGGCGGCCCTGGTGGCCCTTTGGTGCCCTCTGGCGGTCGGTGGTGCCCTCTTCGTGGTTGTGGTGGTGAAAAAACTAGAAGAAACATCAACTGCTGTTGGAGGTGGTTCCGAGGATGACCAAACATCCAGTTTTCTATTGCAAGCAGCAATAGTGGTCCAGGTGACCGTAATGGTCGAGGTTTCTAGGGTCCAAAAGGGTGGTGAAGTCTGAAAATTACTTGATTGTGTTCATCTTCTTGGTTCATTTCATCCAATTCCCATTGAGTCGTTTGGTAGTTTTCGACTAATCCCTGCTGGTCCGAAGATGCAAGGAGTCTAAATGAGGTCATTTTCGCTACAGCAATGCAAGGCTGGAACGAGACGGCACTTTGTTTCGATGTGACGAAGGCACAATGTTTCCTTAGCCCAATTCCCATTGGTTCGCATGGTTTTTTTTTGTCTAACTCCTGTTGGCGCGATGGTCCAAGGCATCTGGGTTCTTTGCTTCCGCTGCAGCAATGAAAGGCTGGAACAAGACGGCTATTTGTTGCGTGAGACGAAGGCCACACAATTGCCTTCGTTCAGTTCCCATTGGGCCGTTTGGTTGTTCTCGCCCAAATCCTATTGATTCGATGGCTGATACGTTTGGGTGTCTTTGTTTCCGCTGAAGTAAAGAGAGGCCGGAACGAGACAGCAGATTGTTGCATTGCGACGAAGGCCCGACGGTTGTCTTCGTCCAATTCCCATTTTCAGTCAGGTTGCTTTAGTTAAATCCAATTGGTCTGACGTTCAATGTCTTCGTGTCGTGCAAAGGTGCAGGTCGATGAAGGCGAAGGCAAAATATGATCACAAAGAGCGCCGTGTTGTCTAGTCGGGAACGTGGGACGTCCTGACGACGGGTGCCCGTCAAAGGAATCGTTGACGATGAATCCAGGAGAGTGTTTTCAAGGAGAAGGGAAAAAACGACCATCATGACGCGTCGCTTGAGAAAAAAGTTGTGAAGGTCTTCGGCCAAGCTCTTTTATAGGCGGCTAAGTTGGCCAGTTCGCGGCAACTTAAAATCCTCAAGAGAAAGAAAGCAGAAATGCTAAAATTTGACAGGTATTGTATATTTCCAGCAACAAGAAAGACTAAAATGCCAGGTCTGGGGCCTGGTTTATTTTAGTTTTTACTGCCTATACGAAAATATGCAATACCTATTTTTCCTATAGAAATAGAAATAGAGATTGACGGTGCACGAAGCACCCACTCCCTTCAAAACCCCAAAAAAGTTAAGCAACTATAGCGTCATAGCGAGATTTGAAAGCGTTGAGTGACGGAGCGCTAACAACAGATTGAGGGAGGGAGTTCCAGGGTTGAACAACCCTTTCCGTGAAAAAGTGAAAGTAAAGTTTAGTCCGAGATACAGTGCCAGAAAAACGGAGTGGGTGGCCACGAGTGAAGTTGACATTTGGAATGAGGGAAAGAACAGGGTCCACATCAAGAAGATTGTGAATAAGTTGGTAGGTAAGTATCATGTCGCCACGATGAAAACAATCATGAATGGAGGAAAGCCCAAGTTTACGTAGGCGATCGGAATAAGTCAACGAACGAATACTGTGACACCATTTGGTAAGGCGACGTTGGCAATTTTCAAGACAATAAAGTGAGTAAAGATTGTAGGGACGATAAATTTGGGAGCAGTAACCAAAGACTGGGAGGAGAAAGGTTTTATATAAAATAGCAAACAGGGAGGGTGTAAGGTTGGAGAAACGTTTCAGTACAAAATGGGCTTTACGAAAGACTTTGGAGATGACATTTTCAGTGTGAAGATTGAAATTTAGAGCGTTATCAATAAGGATCCCAAGGTCAGGATGATTAGTAACAGGAGTGATAGGTTTGCCAGAAAGATAGTAAGGAAATTGAGGATTATTATTCCCAAGGTAAAGGACGTGATATTTACCAGTATGAAAAAGAAGGGAATTGGTAGAGGCCCAGTGCGCAACATGTTGGATGTCTTCTTGAAGTAATTTGCAGGAAACAGAGTCAGAGAAGATTTTTAAGTCATCAGCATAGCAGGTATTAGGAGAGCGAATAACAGAAGGTAAGTCAGAGATGAAAATATTGAATAGGAGGGGACCAAGAACAGAGCCTTGAGGAACACCAGAGGTAACGTGAAGCCAAGGAGCGGAGGAACCACGAAGGACGACCCACTGCCGCCTAAGGAGTAGGTAGGAGTTAAGCCAGGAAATAATCCCAGGAGAAAAACCGAAAGTCGTAAGTTTGGACAAAAGCTTAGCATGTGAGACAGTATCGAAAGCTTTACTGAAATCAAAGAAAACAAGGTCACATGGTAGACCAACGTCAATAAGTTTGGTAATGGAATCATACGTAGAGAGAAGATTGGTGAGGCAAGAACGTTTAGGAAGGAAACCATGTTGGGTTGGGTGGCCGGAAGAATATTGAGTTAAGAACATTCATCAAAAAGATCAGCGTAGATATACCGTTCAAGGATTTTTGAAATGGATGAGAGGAGACTTATAGGTCTGTAATTTGTAACAAGATAAGGGGAACCCGATTTATGAAATGGAGTGACATGAGCATCCTTCCAGCATGAAGGAAAGATACTAGAAATGATGGAATTGGAGAAAATGTGAAACAAAGGGATGGAAAGAGAACTGGCACAATTACGAAGAAAAAAAGGAGGAATGTTATCAGGACCTGAAGAAACGTCTTCCTTAAGGGATAGGAGAGACGAAAGAACATCGGTCACACTGAGATGAACGACACCAGCTGCAGGTGGAATAGGATTGCGAGAAGATGCCGGAAGGAAAGTTGTGGAGAAAAAATGATTTAGCTTGGAACCAATGGTAACATTATCGAGGGAGAAAGTATTGTCATCATTTCTGATACAGCTTAGAGGGACAGTTTTGTTATCATTTTTGAGGTAAGCAAACAGTAATTTAGGGTTGCTTTTGGAACGTTGAATAAGGTTGCTTTCAAACGACGTTTTAGCAAGTTTGATTTGCACGATAGCATTCTCTCTAGCAGCGAGGAAGTTTGCCATGTTAGATGGAGACAGAAAGGAACGAAGCAGACGATACAAACGCTTTTTTTTTGTTTAAGGAAGCACGCAGGTCAGGTGTGGACCAGGGTGGGCGGGATGGAGAAGGCTTCTTGGCCACAGGAATGAAACGGGAGATAATGGCTTGAAGGAAGGCGGTAAGTATTTGAACTTGTAAGTCAACATGAAGATCGGCAAGTTCGGTAGACCAATCAACGCAGGAATTAATGTGGTTAATAAGCGTGTAGTCAGCCGAGCGAAAATTGTAAGAAGGAAAGGGACTGGCTTTGGTAGAAAAAGTCAATATCAAGTGAAAAAGTGAGGACATCATGATCGCCACGCCCAAAGGCAGGTGAGTGAGTGATTGAGGAGAGGTTGACAGAAGGAGAGCAAATAAGCAAATCAAGTAAACTGGAGCACTGGTTTGAACGATGGCGAGTAGGTTTCGTAACGTGTTGTACAAGATTATGTTCTTGGATAAAGTCCAGAAACTCAAGACTGGCAATTGGATGAAGTATATGTAGTTTCCCCCCTTTTGGAGCTTAAATCCCTGGCTACAAAGTTGGCGTCCTGGCCTTGCTCGTAACCTCCCCATACTGTGCATGTGGAGGCGCAGGCCTCCATATATAAAGCCGACGTAGTGGACCGTACTTCATCTTCTTCCTCTCAGGAACCTTGGTCCTTCAGAGGGAAGGCAGGGTGGGTAAAGGTAAGGCATATTTTTGTACAGGCAATAAAAACTAAAAATCAACCAGGCCCCAGACCTGGCATTTTAGTCTTTTTATAGCCAACGAAAATATACATTACCTATTTTTTCTATTAGCAGAACTTGTCAAAAATGGTGGTGGGCCAAGGTTAACGATACCTATGTTACGAGCAGGCGGCCCAAAGGAACGTATCTCGGAACGATTGCCATCGTGTCAGCATGAACGAAGAGCAGGTAACTGGCAACAGTGCAAGGGCAGAAAGAACCAGGAAGGAATGATCCAGACAAGCCTGGCCGCAACGGGAGGTGCGTGCTGTGGATGGAGGATGGCAAAGTTTTACCAGTCCGGCATATGCACGAACAAGAGAACAGTAATGTACGTAGGAATGGTAAGTAATGGCGGTCGTCACCCTGGGCAAAGGGAATGAGACACATGCATAACAGCGACAACACCATTACCTTAAAGTCTTGATGAAGGCCGCAGATGACGATACGGGAGCAAGGAGGAAGCAGACGGTGATGAAGTGTGCATCGTAGTATGTCGGGACAAAGTGTCAGGGAAGTATGGACGGAATCCCAGATCTGAAGAATCCACACTGTGCACGGAGAGTCGATATTGCAAATCCTATAAAGGTTTAATATGAAACGAGGCCAAGCCGAGGGCCGGGAATGAAAAACGTTTCGTAAGGGAATTTTTGGGGAAGAGGGAGGTCATGCCTGACCAAAGAAACAATGCACAAAACAGTCCAGCGAGGAAACGAGGTTGCAGACAAAAATAATACAAAGTCCATAACGTTTGGAAGTTGAGAATGAACAGCAGGGCCGTCGTATTTTTGAAAGACTGAAAATAGTGAATGGTGGACTGGAAGGATGAAGTGGACAGCAGGGAGTGCGACCTTGGTTCCTCAAGGCCAAGCAAGCTTGAAGTTGGCAGAATGTGCTAAGGGCCCGGAACCCTAACGCCACACCCTCGGCACTGTGTTGCCAAGGAAGGCAAGGCAGTTGTCGAGTAGAAATAGAGTGTTGAGTGATACCTGCAAACACTGGATGCTTTATCCGCATCATCGTACTGCCACATGCTATACGCGGTAAGTGGTCGCTATCCTGCGATGAGGCCGCTGCTGTCCAGGTCACAATGATCGGTGATATGGCAATTAAAGGTGGAGGATCTGGTTGGACTTCAGGACCAGACCGGGCCGGAGGCATAAAGGAACGAGAAGCTTCACGGAAAGGAGATGGCAGAGGAGACTCTGTGAAATTTGACAGGAGTGGTGATGCGGGAAGCAGAGAAGGTTGAAGCTGTCCCGAAGGACCGGATGTGGCCTTAGGAGAACCATGGGGAGGCTAGGGGATCGAATGCGTAGAGAAGTTGGTCCACAGGGTAGTCGGCGGGTTCGCGATCGTGCACAGTAAAAAGCCCGCCAAGGAGGTGAGGAAGGTATTGGCGAAATCCAAGGCATCTCATGTCGGAGGAGGGCATAGTTTATCCGCAGAGAGCGATGTTTCTGCTGCAATTTCCCGAGTTCATCTGCTAGCGCAATACTCGAGGCATGGAGACACAAATTCTCGTCTTGGAGAGCTGTTGTAGAAGCGGCTGCAGCTTGTAAGGCCGGAAGATTATTGGCTGCGGTCCGGATAGTTCAGTTGAAATTGCTTCTGCTATGATCAAGAAGAAGGAAATATTTGCATCGACATTTTCGAGGTCGCGAACAGAAAGTTGGAGGCCTCGCGTCAAAGCGGCCTGAAGCAGGGAAGCTGAAGGAAACCGGGTCTGGGGTGGTGGATGGTGGAGTAATAACAGGTTAAACAACACCGGCTTGACGTGGAAGAGGAGAAATCAACACTGGAGGCTGCGGTTTAGGAGTGGGTGACACTAAGATAAGGGTGCTGTTATCCGGGGCGGACGATCAGGGAGGCGAGGTAGACACCGGCCTGGTCTGTGTGGGAGGACGAGATGGAGCCGAGAAGGAATCGACGTTCTTGACGCGGATATCTGAAGTTTTTTTTTTTAGCCGACCCTGTGCTACAGGCGGAGCTGGCGGTACACCAGATGGTCCGGCAGTAAGAGCACCGCTGCCAAAAAGTGAATTCAAGGGTGAGTGTTTATCCTGGTGTTGCGGCTTGGATTTTTTTAAACAGATAACAGTGCTGAGGTGAGGCCTGTTTTCTCGGCAGCCCGCTGTTGGGCTTTCCGATCCGTAGACTGGAGGGATTCCTTCTGTCGTTTTTGATTGAGACGCCATTTTGTGGGGGAGATCTGGACACAAACACTGCACTTAATGTTCACCCAGTCACAGAAACAATGATGCTGACAGAAGGGGTTAGGGTCAAAGTTCGTCTTCTGACCTGAAAATCCAAGATAGGCACAAGGGGCTGGATTCAGATACACAGGTGTAACAGGATATTCAGACGAGTCGGAGTCAGAGGATGGAGCATCTTTGCCAGGCTGTCGATCGGCCATAGCAGAAGGAAGAACAGCACTACCTTCACGAAAAACAAAGGTGGAAGAACAGCATTCACACCAAAACGTGACGTCAGCGGATCCCCTGGCGGGATCAGAGAGCAGTGGGAGACGGAGGCGGACAGAGGAGCCATTTGTTGATCAGAGAGAGAACCAGAAATCAGGCGCCGAGCCGGGCGGACCGGCCGGGAAGGTTGATCGTGGAGGAAATATGCGTATTTCCAGAGAGAGCGAAGTTTACCAGAGGCGGAATGAAGAGGAGCCTGACTTACCACAAAGGCTTAATGGATGCGTTACCATGAGTATGTGGCATGTCTCCTAATGATTCCTTCCTTATGATATCTGTCCCCACCCCCACCTCCCACTTATGTGGTTCGTAGTCATTCGAACAACGCCGGTCCGGACAGGATAGTGTGTACAAAGCGGACCACGAGCGCCGGACGTAGGCTGTGAGATAGGGATGAGCAAACCCCCCACGATTTGTAGCTGACTGGGCTGTCCTGGGTAAAAGAGGGCTACCGAAGGGGGGGGGGGCGTGGGTGGAAGATAGTGGCCAAGCAGGGAGGCCTGAGAATGATGAAGAGCTGTATGAACTGTAGCAAATGGAAGGTCGATCAGACACACGGAAAGGCTCTAAGCGATGGGACAGAGACCGCAGAGGCGGCCAATGGCCCCAAATTCTGGAAGGGAGAGGTAACAGTCGAAAGGAGACCAAAACATCAGTCCGACGTAGGAGCAGAAGGTATTCGGAAAGGATGGGCATCCTGGTCCGGGCGGAATTGCAACGAACGGCGGGACACGAAGGTGAACAGAACCCAGTGTATTAGAGGTCACCTGTCCAAGAAGGCTGCATTCCTGAAGCTGTGAAAGTTGGCAACGGGCGATGACTGGTGAATGCAGAACTATGAGCCGGCACTGGTACTACAGCAAGAAGCAAGACGAGAGTGGAGCCGAGCGCCGCGACTGTTGTGATCGTGACGCTTGCGTGTGTGACAGTTGATTGTAGTGGTTGTTGTTCTTCGTTTCCTGTTTTTCTTTCTTTTCTTTTTCTCTTACAATGGTAAACAAATCAAAACAGTAGAAAAAACGGGCCGCAAGACGGAACTGCGGACCGCATAAAGGAAACACAATAAAAGTAAAAATAGCACCTGTCGGCCGAAGCGGTACCGCAGCTTTACAAGTCTGGCTGAGGAGGAGTGAGTACCGAGGTGCATGAATGATGAACAGCTTATGAAGATGAAGGTGAGGGGATCGAACTTGGTCCAGAAATGAGAGCTGGTGAGAGGCCGGAGCACGTTGGAGACGTGTAATACCCGGTACCGAGACCGCAGACCTGGAAAGCAGCATCGGGGACTGGGGGATCAGCAACAAAAAGTCCGTAGAACACAACTGACGGATTAGAGACACAGGAAACGCTGAAAAATCCTCAGAAGCACTTGAGGCCGCAAGTCGGGATCATAGTTCAAGGACAAAAGGCATGGTGAAATGTCACTGGGTGACGGACGTGAAGGCAGAGCCGAAGGTGATCCGGGAGAAAGAGCAGACGGCCCAGGAAAGCAACAGGACACAGGATTGACTGCGGGATCGCAAGGACACGGGGACGAAGGAGGACTGGCAATGTCTCGCCGAGGAAAGCACTGGAAAGGCAGTGGTATTCGCATGGGTGCCGGAACAGGAGGCAGTGTCGTCATCCATGGCGCAGGACACTATCCGCGCAGACCCAGAAGCCATCGAACCAGAGGCATCACCGGACCATCGGAAGAGAGGTGCAAAGGAGGTCCACGACATTGGGTCCTGGAACGAGGGACAGCCAGAAGACAATGCTGGAAGGAAAAGCGGAACTGGTTCCCAAAGAGCTGTTGAAGCAGTCCATGTGACGGCCGGAGTAACAGGGAATCGTGGTTGACGGGCGGCAGATACCCGCACTGGTTTGGAAAAAACCGGACGGCCGGCTCAGCGAAAAGGAACGCTCTGACACAGGCGGAGCGGCCGTGCAGCACGAGGCATGGCCAAATAGCGCAAGCCCGAGGTGGATTGGGAGAAGCAGGCGGATCATCAGGCGATGGTGAGCCAGGTGAAGAAGGCTGGCCGGGCCGATCGTCAGAGGAAAAGGAATCAGCCGCGGCCAGAACCACATGAGAATCCCTAAACAGTAGCAATAGCACAAAGTGGACCACCAACATCCAATATGGTCCGCGGACAGAGGCCAGAAGACGGGAGAGCTCAAGAGCAACCACACGCAGCAGCTGCCCTTGGAAGAAAGATGACGGTCCACTACGCTGGCTTTATATATGGAGGCCTGCGCCCGCACATACGCAGTACAGGGAGGTTACGAGCACAGCCGGGAAGCCAACTTTTTATCTAAGGATTTGAGCTCCAAAAGGGGGGAAACTGCTAATATGAAAAATAGGTAATGCAAAAAATACCGATTTGTTATTGTACCACTTTTTTTCTAATGGGAACACGCCTTTGACTTTCCCAATTACTCTCTAATATTATGATCATTTCAAGAAACAAAATCACACCTGAACCACCAGGAAGAACACAGTTCTTCCAAAGTAAAACTGTGAACTTTGTTCTTCCTGGTGGTTCAGGTGTGATTTTGTTTCTTGAAATGTCTTTGCAAAACCACTGTAATCGCTTTTACCGGTTTTTGTTAAATTATTATCATCATTTGGAGATGAAAAATTAACACAATTCCACCACAGAAGAAATCAATCCTCATTGTTCCTTGAATTTTCGGGGAAAAGGCCGTTCCCCATTCTCAAAAGTGTTACTGAAAACGTTGGAAATCAAAAACGTCACATGTTGGCGTTCGTTAGAGCAAAACACTACGATGGCCGCTTTTGCACTAACGAATGCCAACATGTGACATTTTTGATTTCCAACGTTTTCAGTAATACTTCTGATGACGAGGAATAGACTTTTCCCCGAAAATTCAAAAAACAATCTTAATAGGCCATTATATTTAGCAACTCTCACCTCCACAGTTCACACATACATATCAGTGAGTACCACTGCATGCACTGAAGAGATGTCCTTGTAGATGGATGCCAGCCATGGCATGTTGTAAGTTTTATGCTGTTGCTTAGAAAACTAATACAATTAGTTAATGCAAACAAGTGTAGGCTTCGTCAATTATTCCTATAAGCACAAGCCATCAAGAATGGCGATGACGAGGAAGGGATCCTAACCAAGAAAAGACCCAAACAATAGAGCAGTGACACACCGTAGTATTATCATGCATGGCGATAGCCGTGTATATATATGATTGAAGTCCTCTCTCCACCAAAATTAAAACTATTAATTTCTCAGTTTCTATTCAATATATTTCGACCAAACTTGGCCAGATAGTAGATAGCAACTTTTCCAACCTTTACACCAACTTTTATGCAATTCCAAGCAAGAGTAAACGTAGGGAGCCACACGTAAATTTGAAAACTGTTTACTTCTTGTTGTTGTTGTTGTTCTGGTTCTTGTTCTTGTTCTTGGCTGACACGGTTTCAGCAAAAACTACTGCACCTACCTAAAATCTGAAACATGATCTGAGCCAGAAATTTTTCTGGGTTTCAACCTTACATGGACCACTTTTTCGATTGGTCCATCCATTCCGGAGTTACGGGACCCTAAACGATCGTTTTGATTGTTTTACATTGTTTTAACCATTGTATTTAGGGAACAATGCCACTCAGCAAACTCCGGATTCATTCTTCGTCCACGTGTTATGTCTTTGCTACAAAGTCGATTGTTGAACGGTAAAATGAAAGAATCCGTGTTTCAGCTAAACGCACATATTTTAACCAAACTAAGCTACGTTGTTAGCTGCAGGCCGCAGGCCTCGAATTGGGCAGCTAAAAACGATAGAATTGCGTATTTATTTCACAGATGGAGACTTTCAGAGCTGAGTTGAATTGTTTCAAAGTGGCCAGCAACAATCGACTGCATGCATAAAGCTTTGTAGCGCGACGCCATAGCTGTAAAAAAGGTACACGGATTACAAACAAAAAAGTCAAGTGTGCCGTAAAAAAGGGGGATATATGATTGAATTTTCACTTGTTAAAATGAACACGGATAAAAATTGATGATTTTTAATTGAAATAAAAAAAATGTACAAGTGAGAAAATTCCATCTGTTTAGGTGCTATTGTGCTTTACCAATCATATATTTAAAACGTACAGCACAACAGCACCTAAACAGATGGAATTTTCTCAATTGTACATTTTATTATTTCAATTAAAAATCATCAATTTTTATCCGTGTTAATTTTAACAAAAATTCAATCATATATCCCCCTTTTTTACGGCACACTTGACGTTTTTGTTTGTAATTGTATATAACTCTATTCTGGAGCCAGTTACTGGGATAACTACAAGGGTCACTGGAGGGGGAAAAGAAGGGAGTCTTACTGAAGACAATACTGTTAAGAGTGGATTTCTTAGGCCTATAATGAGCGATTTTTGTCGATTTGTTGGCAGATGCTGACATTTATAAGCAAGTGGAATCTTTATTTTCCGATTACAACCTTGCAGCGTAAAGGATTGGAGAAAACAACGGTTTTTTAAGGCTACGAAATCCGCTCTCAAAGCACTGCCTTGACTAGAAGTGCCGTTGTTTAACCCTCCATTTTAATCTAGTGCCCCTTGCAGCTATCTCTCTTGTAGCCAATATGACGTCACATGACGCTGCTCTATACGAACAAGAACTGAATATTAAGCACTGTTTTCTCAACAATCAGCAAAAAAAGAAAATCCCGCCAAAATGGACAATATACTAAACCAAACAACAATAGCTCCTTTTGATCCCCACTCTGATCCATCTTCATTGGGACCAAGATGGGATAAATGGATGGTTCGCTTGGAAAATTTCCTAGTAGCTGCAAATATCAGTAATGTTGCAAGAAATAAAGCACTACTGCTACATTTTGCTGGGGAAGCTGTGCACGATTTATTTATGACGCTACCTGATCCCAAGGTCACCTACGACGATACAAAAGTAAGATTGAAAGTAAGATCCAAAGAAAAACCCGAACTTCGAGAAGTACGTTTTTCGCCTTGCTAAACAAAAGCACGAAAAAACTATAGATCAATTCCACTCTCGTCTGCAGAAACTAGCAGTAACTTGTGAATTCACGCATGTTGAAGATGAAATAAAAGGACAAATTATAGTGGGTACCAAAAGCAGTGAACTACGTAAAAAGGCTTTGGGAAATACAAACTATACTCTAGAAAAGATTCTAACACATGGCAGAACCCTGGAAGATACAGGAGCTTAAGTTGCCATTATGGAGAAAGGTGCAAGCAATGAAGCAAATGTGGTAGATCGTTTCGTGCGGGTAGCAGGGGTAGCTGCGAGCACTGGGGCGTCAGATTTGATAGGCGTCCTAGTCCCAGTGTACATCTCTGGCTTCGTTCAGACACAGGTTCGATCCTGGCGATGGGAAGTTTATATGTACCTGTTTTTCTCTGGTTGTTTCCCGTCCGTTGCACGAGGGTTTCCTCCGGGTACTCTGGTTTCCTCCCTCATGCAGCAAAAAACAACTGTCATAATGGTGGTACTTCTTCCACTTAACATCTGCTCACTGGGAATTTGGGTGGGTGGATGCCTCGTGCATCGTCTCTACATTATTTATTTATTTATTTATTATTCATTTACAAAAATAGCAACACAAGTCTTGCCCAACAGCAGTCAACAAAAAAAGAGACAGGAAGGTTCGTTTTTGCACAACAACAATGGCGGTGCCCATCGGAAATTTTCGCAGTATAAGCCCCAACAAAATGACACTTCCAAAACGAAATGCTTACATTGTGGACGAAATTGGCCAAATCAAGGGGGGGAAGCAAAACTGTCATGTTACAGGAAAAACGTGCCATAAGTGTGAAAAACCCAACCATTTTTCGTCAATATGCTATGCTGCATCTGATCAACAGCCAAACAAATCAAATGCTGATGAAAAAAGACGATATGTAAACAAAAGTAGGCCAAACAATCACAACAACAATGAATCGGTGAATCAGCTTAAAACAGCCGATAACAATACACCTCAAAACAATGATGATGATAGATTTGTTTTTAAAATGAATCGTGATGAAGTACCCAAGTCAAAATACAGGTCACGTCCTAAAGCTACTATGGCTGTAGGGGGTGTTTAAGCCAAACCGTCAGCAGATTCTTGTGCTTCAGCCAACATGACTGATGAACCTACTTTCAGGAAATTGAGTTTAAGAGTTCAATTAAAACCTGAAACCACTAACATTTACCCTTATGATCCAAGCTCCTCATTGCATATTATTGGTTCATTTTGGGGTAGGGTAAAATACAAAAACAGAGAAGTTTCCAATAAGTTCTTTGTGATAGCTGGTAACCACGGCAACATACTAGATTACATGACATCAGAAGCACTAGGCCTAATTCAAATTCTAGTTAATGAAGAAAGTGATGACAAACACAATGCAGAAGTAGACCAGATAGGCAAGTATATCCCTAATGCTAGTGATCCTGAAACACAAGAAATAATAAATAACTACTCGACAGATTCACAGGTCTGGGAAAAATGAAAAACTATAAAGTTAAGCTACATATTAACACTGCAGCGAAGCCTAGAGCCATGCCTCACAGGAGAATTCCATTTCATACACGGAAAAAAGTAGAAAAAGAAATTAAAAAGCTAATGCAACTTGACGTAATCGAACGAATGTATAGTCCAACACCGTGGGTATCTCCTCTGGTAACTAGATCTTCGTGTGTGTTGACATAAGATACCCCAACGAAGCCATAGGCAGTGAAAGACACACCATGCCTGCTGTTGATGACATTATACATGATTTAAATGGTGTTTGTTAGTAGTAAATGTTTTGGTGGAAAGTAGGCCCTTTTGAGCACCTCCCCCAGGCCCCCCTCCTTCCTCTCTGCAGATGGGGGTCCCCTCCTATTTTGAGGGTCCCCTCCTAATTTTTTTGCGGTTTTATTTTTTTTAAAGTGTTGCTGTTTGTGGAGCATTTTTCGGTGTGTTACCCATCAGGGACCTCGCTGCAGATGGGTCCCTTCTTATTTGAATATTTTGCACGTTTTTTTATGTTTTTGCCGCCCGGATGCGGCTCGGTTCATCGGCCTCTTTGTTTTACCACTGACCTACAAGTGAAAGTTGTGTAATTAAATTTCCTTGAGTGCCTCTAAAGTGACTAACAGCCTCTGGCGAAAGAACAATAGCTATGGATTTAACCTTTTCTCCACCAGATTGATTTAAACAGGTGCAGAAAAAAAATAACAGTGTATGTTTGTAGTATTATGCATGTACAATTTTAACCTTTAATAAAGAATTGTCTTGACGTAGGCAGGTACGTCTTAGGTGTGGAAGAGGTTAAAAAGGAATATTGACGAAAAATTTCTATCAGGAAAACCCCCTCCTGCCCCCCCCCCCCCC
>JAHWFP010032168.1:0-17247 GCA_023313725.1 Lithobius niger
GGAATGGGCTCTCCAAAGCCTTCAACACTGACTGCTCCTGATTGCTCATTCCTGAACTTTTCAATCACGCAAAATTTTGGGAACTCATATTTATGATGACCCTGCAATCTCCCTACGCTTCAAGTTCCAAGGACAATCGCTTCCATTATTAATCTCGTCACACATTCTTCAGTGAACTGTCACTACCCTAATCTGACACTTCTAAAAAAAAACCTGAACAAATAGCTGACTGATATTGGTTGTTGTCACCATTTCAAACTGCGTTTCAAAAGACACCAGATTCGAGCATAGCTGCGTTTTGTTTTTCACCATAAACCAAGTATCTACATGGAATAGAAACCATCATACTTCAAGGATCTCCTTTTCTTCTCAATCTCGATAAAATTTATTATAATAATAAGATAATACATTTTAATGAGGAGGAAAAACTTCTAATCCACCTAGCTAACTCGCTTTAACAATGGTTGGATTTCTCCCCACTTTGATGGCTTCGTGCAATCATCTACTCAGGCCACTCGGTTGACTATTGTCCAAAACCGATCAACGAGCCTCTGGGACCCAGTTTGCACCCTTGGGAACCCGTCACGGTGGTGCCCACCACCTAAATGACGAGGTCATGTGTAATGCAAGAAATTTACAGGTTGTGTATTTTTCCTTCCCCGGCAACTAGAAAGCCCAATTTTACCTGGATGGGAGGTCAAAATTGATTTCTATTGCCTGAGGGGGAAAATACACTACCTGTAAATCTCCCGCCCAACCTCCCCTTTTGAGTCACCATTCGTGACATATCGAGAGGAAAAGAGATGGCAGCTGGCTTGTCCATGAGCCATTTATAGGAGGCCTGCGCATGCGTAGCGTGCGCAGTGGGTGTGCGAACTGGGCGTATCTACGTTTTTATTTCTTCCAGGGTAACAGGCACTCAGGAACTGAATGCAAGAAATTTACAGGTAGTGTATTTTTCCCCTTAGGCAATAGAAACCAATTTTGACCTCCCATCCAGGTAAAATTGGGCTTTTTACTTATCCTATAATATTTACCTTTAGTGACAACCTACCCACTGTCCCCGCTTTCACTAAACAGATAAATTCTGCAAAAGCAAAGTGATGGGAAGGTGCGTTGCATGCTGGGAGTTCGCACGCAATGCCACCTGGTAGGGAGCTGTGGAAGCCTCTGAAATGGTTTTTTTTTTTTTAGTTCCAGACGAAAATATACATACATGTCTTATTTAGCATTTCGAAGTCTTCTTTCTTGATGCATTTTGCTTCTAGAGAAAAGTTGTTGGCTTCCCTGCCAGCCTCGTAGCTTCCCTTCTGCGCATGCACCGGCGCAGGCCTCCTATAAAAGCTTCAGCCTCGGAACTGGCTTTATCTTTCATCCTAGGGCAACCACGCAACATGGTTGCTCAACTATGCTCCCCTGACTATTAGGTAAGCTAGCACTCTGCTTGGGTAACCAAACGCTCACCCCATGGTCAGCTGCAGGCTTTGGCCTCTTGTTCCTGGCCATCTCCTTGACTATTTCCATGGAATTAGTCCCATGGGCTCACCAACAGTCCTTGCTGCGGCCGCCTACTTACCGGTCCTACAAAGCAGTGGGTGCCTCTCCTAGGGCTTTCGTCGCCTCCAAGATTTGGAAGCTCCCATGCACCTCTTTATCTAGGCGCCCATCAGCCAAGGATGAAGGCTTGACGGGGGGCTTGGCCCTTCAAAGGCTTGTCAAAGGATTTGTTCCTGGTCTGTCAAAGGCTTGTCCCTTGAAGCAGGCTCGACCCTTCAGGCCTTTTCCTGGGCGGCCCACATTGACAAGGAAGTCCCGCTGAACGTGACAGCCGCTTTTCATGAAGCTTATTGTGCAACTGGCCCCTCGGTCCTTTGCACCACTCATTCAGCCAGTTAGGCTGCCTGTTTCCCTTCCACGTTTCCAGGGCCCGGCATTCAGTAGGCCCCATGCTGTTACAATCACCAGTAACCTATGGACATGACCACCTTCTCAAGACCCAAGTCCCAGCTCCGACTTGGACTGTAAAGCCAGTAACCAAACTGGTTGCTCACAACTACATGACGTCGCAAGATGCTACCACAGACATCAAGCTCGGTCAGTAAATGCTACACTCACTACTTGGTGCAGCAATTAAAAAAAAAAAAAAAACTATACAAATCTTAAGCTTTATCTACTATCTTCGCCTTGCCTCCTGTGCCTGGAAATGAAACCAGGCCCATTGGAACAATCTTGGCCAAGTCCTCAATCGCCAGTTAAGCTCATCACTTTCTCTGTCCCTTCGGGACTGTCGACCACGCTAAAGTTGGTTTGGTGTACTGTGTGCTACTGCCTCAATTGGCTCAACTGGGTAACGACTCTTCAAGTCCACCTGGGCCCCTGGCAAAAGTGCCTGGTGCCCACCATTTTCTCTCAAAGTTTCGACTGCACAGGGCACTGGTTCAAGCCAACGTTCCACATCACAGGGCTGCCCAGACTGTCTCAGTCCTGGGACCTGCCGTACAGCAATTCAACTGGTGCCAGCCGCCCACCATCTTCTCTACAAGTTTCGACTTCTCAGACCATTGGTCCTGGTCCACAGTCCCACTCAGGCGCCCAGGTTTCACACTTTCTCAAACCGAGGCGCTCTAGGACCACCACCGCTAGCCAAAAAGCGCATCTTTCTTTACTCATGACCAAGACTCAAGAAGACCAACCGAGCCACCTTGGCTTTAATGGACACTGGCCCCTTCTTTCAACACAATTGCTTGCTCGAACCGATTGGGCTGATTTTCAAGACACTGAAACACCTGTAGCCTCATTCATTTTGTAACGGACATTGGCTCACCCTCATACCTACTTGTGTGCTTGAAACTGTGGTTGACTTTTGTTGGCGCCAAAATCATTTGTTGTACAGCTAGGACTTTCGGGTTTTGCGCCAAAACCAGGGCGGACGTGCAAGAGAACGTGGCCAAGTATTGTTGGCTACGATTGGTAAAAACTTTGCAACCAAGAACTGGATTGGTTAAAGAACTCATGAGCTGATTGGTTGTCCGGTGGAGCTTTGGATCCGACGGGAGCATATAAAAGTCAAGGGCTTCAGAGTCCGGTGTTCTATTTCTATCTTGTGTTGAGAAAAATCGTTATAATGTAACCCAAATCTTGTCATGATTACTCCGTATTAAACAAGGTTTAACTACTTCAAGTTTGGCTTCTACATTGAACACTAGGGATGAGTCAATAACCGAAACCGAAACCGAATTTTTGGTTTTTACTGAAAACCGAAACCGATTCGGATTTTGTGGCGGTTATTCGTACGGTATTCGAAAATTCAAAAATTTCCTTATTTTTTTTAAATAATTATTATTTTCTACGTATGAATGACAACAAAGCTTCTAGTCATTAAAATGAAAATGAGCAAAATAGTGCCACAGCTATACCCATGGTCTATCACGCGACTGAAAGTGAAAAAAGATGAGTTAGAAGCCAGTATTACAGGGAAACAAAATAGAAATAGCTAGTTGGGGTGGATGGTGGCAAAAACCGATACCGAAACCGAGGTTTTTTGGGGGTGAAAACCGAAACCGGAACCGAAGTCAAAAAAATGAAACCGACCCATCCCTATTGAACACACGTTACAATCTACCAAGCGGCCTCCAGAAATAATGTGTTATTCCTGGACCAACAACAAAAGTGGGGGGGGGGGACCGGCAAGAGCCTTTAGGACGCTCTGGTCCAACCCCCGTACAGAAGGCACCACACTGCTCGATTTGCCACTACACGTTAATACACGGCATGGTCGCCCAACCCCTACCCCCGCGACCACGAAGTTCTTTTGCTGTCGTTCTTCGACCTCCTCCCTACCCCGTCATAGAACCTGGTCTGCAGTCTTCAATGCGATGATCTAACACTGCCAACAATGATCCAAGCTGATCGTTGTTTGTATTGTCTTCAACAGCCCGGCTGTGGCGCTGATTCGTCTTTCAAGACTTGGCAACAAAGATACTACGAAGCGTACATCATGCACTTATGATCATTTACGCTTATGGCCCCCCCCCCCCCCAATCTTCTGGAGCGGACCGATCTCCTAAGTCTACACTTGCAGGCTGCCATTTTTGCAACCATTCGTCCTCTTCAATCGACCTTCCCGGTTGTCCAGATTAGCATTCTATGAAAGGACATGACTAGATGCCCTGTCTAGTCATCCACTGTACACAACGAGATGTCGGTCGACTCTTCATACCAGTCCAGCGGCGCAATTCACGCCGCCTTCTCATTCTCAGGCCACGACCATAAATGGTTAATACATAGAACGAGACAGTAGACTCTAGGTCCCTGCATGATCATTCCCCTTCATTCCTGCGCCAAGTTGGTCCCACGTTCATTCCGATCCTTTTAATTGATAAGTACAGGCTCTCTCCTACTATAATGGCCCCTGTCGGTGCCATTTCTCACCAAACTCCGGTCCCTTTGGACTATCACTCACTGGTCCCCTAATGTGTCTTACCCACTCTCAGTGCTTCAAAAATTTGCAGTACTCTGCTCATTATGAACGTCGCATTTTACAATTGTCTATCGTTTGAGCCTTGCACATTAGGATCGGCCGTCACCCCCCACAAACAATCCCATTGGCACCCATAAACCATTCGGATCATCCAGGCCCAGCAGGTCTCTTCACCATGTGGTTGCTCTCTCCTCCAAATAAGTTAAAACATTGTCCAAATTAGGAAATGGTTGGTAACCAACGACCAGGTCTGGGCCTCTCCGCCAATGAACTCCTTGTGGCCCACATCACCCACCAGGGCTGTCCTCCCGCAGCCCTTTTCTAAATCGATGATCCTCTCCATACAAAACAACAACCGCAATTGAGACATTGATTTTTTTAACGTCGTTGAGCATGGAGCACTTTACTTAACGATTTAGAGCTAAAGCTAAAGATGAGTATTTTAGGATAAGAAAAAACTAATTTTATCTTGGCAATTTTCGTTTTTTAAGGCTTACATCCGTATTTTATACGCTTAAGCTTTTTTTAATACTGATTAAATTATTTTGCTTTTATGAAAATATTATGCTTTTATGAAAATATTATGCTTTTATGAAAAGCATAAAATAAGTGATTTTAGCATTTACTAATGAAGGTAAGTATTTTAGGATAGTAAAAACTAATTTTAAACAGTGTTCAAATTCAGTCTTTTAACCGGTTGTGTAAAGTTTGGTTAAAAAATTACAAATTTACTTCGTATAAAGTAATCTTTTTAATTTTTTCAGGAAACTGGATGACGTATACATTTGATGAAAACAGCGTTGGAACAGCTAGTGGATTAGTTCCTGTCGCTCACAGTAAACTGTTAGGTTTTCTTGATCGTGAGCAAGACTGGTAAGTGCTATTAAAGCAATACTGCAGTATTAAATAAATAATAATAATAAAGATGTTTTTTTTTCGTAATAATTGGGTGCAACAAGTGTTTGAAGGATTTATAAAGAATAAGTGAATTATGAAATGTTTAACTATGGTTTTGTATTGACAAGGATTAGGCCACAAGTTTAAAAAAAATCTTGATGCCAATTCTCAAGAAGATGTCAGCTGCCCACACCTCCAGTGGAAGCTACCGTGGCATAGCACTTATGAGTCCAATTACAGAGCTTGTGGCCTTGTTCTTCTGAATTGCGTTAGAACCCTCACTCCTACCTTTAATGGCCAATTTGGGTTCAAAAGAAAACATTCCACCGCAGTAGCTATGCATGCTGATAGAGAGACTTAGGAAGTATTGTACGGCAGGTTCCCAAGTTTAGCTTGCTTCACGGATGCTGCAAAAGCTTTTGACAAGGTGTCAGACGACTCAGTATTTCTGGCCCTAGCAGTGAGGGCTTCCTTTAACCCGTAGTGGGCCATGAACGTTATATGACGTCCTCAATACATGTCTCTGGGAGGTCACGAACGTCATATGACATCCATTTAATTCTCGTGATGGTTTTGTTGTCAGTTTCAGATCTCTTCACGTAATTTTATAATGCTTGTGTGCTATTAATCTCACTACCCAAAAATGGGCGCATTTGTTTTCACAAAACCCAACAAATTGCACATAAAACTGTTCGTTACACAATTTTTAACAATTTTATCAAGCGGACAATGTCAGTGCTTGTGCTTGACATCAGAAAAAATATGGCCTGGAAAGGTTTATTTGTAAACAAATCGTGGCGCGTAAAGGGTTAATGACATTATTGCTAACTGCTATGAGAGGCAAGCCATCCTGCTCAGCTGGTAGGACTATCTGTCTGGTCCGTTTACTGCAACATGTGGCGTGGGTCAAGTCAAAGAAGTCCCTCTAGTGGTCTGTATGGTGCGATCTGTCAAATCTCAAAGATAGCCACTGGCTGCTGGATAAATGGTGTTGCTGCGTACGTTATTGCATTTGCGGACGACGTTGTCCTCCTTGCACCCATGAGACCGCAAATTCCAGTTTCTGCTGGACAGGCTCGTTTATTTGATGCACAAGAAGGGTCTAACATTCAGTGCCAACTAATTCTTTGGAATGGTGTTTGGAAATAGCAATTGTGAAGCAAGTCTTCTACTTCTGAATAGTCAACATTGTCATGGGTATATAAGTTTTACGGCCTTGTGTAGAACTCCTGATGATGGACATGTTGGGAATGTAGGCTCTGAGCGCTACAGAGGTGGTTATACTATATGTCAGCGTTGGAGCGCCTAGCAAGTGGGAACATTGGACGATGGGGGCTTTGACGTTACCAAACTCTAGGTGTCTGACTGCTGAGTTGATCCCCGGCAGAGCTCGTGATGCTTTTGAGGAGAGGTTACATCAATCAAGCTCAGCGTTGAATGGTAATCGTAGCAGAGTGCGAGTACGATCCAAACAGGATGTAGAGGCATCAACGGTTCTTGCTGCATGTGACCGAGATCCATGGTATCTTGCTGCTGACCCTGTTTGGTGGTTAAGCTAAACAAGTGATTCAAGGTAGAAGTTGCGTTTTGATCCTATTGCTTTTATTACTGTTGGCGCTAGGATACTTCTGTCCTAGGTCGACCCTCTGTCTTCTCCTTCCTTCTCATACGAGTGAATACTGTACTTAGTATTGACATCAAATATTCTTCTTTTTACCACTGTGTAGTCAAGTCTTGTTAGTATAACATGTGTCCTTATACGGCATTGGCCGGGAAGAGTCTTGGGAACTGATGATGAAGATGAAAATAGTAAAGGCCTTACCGACTTTGGGCCTCATGGCCGCCAACCTAAAATAGCACCAACCGTTGGCAAACCATATCTCCCAGTAGTTGTTGTGAGCAGAGGAATTGCTTTTTTTACTCTTGGCCTTGGATACTTCTCTGTCCTGGATCGACCCTCTGTGTTCTTCCTTCTCATACGAGTGAATGCTGTACTTCGCACTGACATCAAATATTCCTCTCTTTGCCGCTATGTAGTCAAGTCTTGTTAGTATAACATGTGTCCTTATACGGTCATTGGTCGAGAATGGTCTTGGGAACTGCTGAGGAGGACGAAGGTGAAAATAGTAAAAACTTTACCGACTTTGGGCCTCATGGCCACCAACCGTTGGCAAAACATGTCTCCAGTAGTTGTTGGGAGAGAGAAGAGCAGAGTAGGAGTAAGGATACAGAAAGAGGAGTCGACGTAGTGCCGAGGTTGTTTCTACAATAGGAAACAATACAAGGCGCCCACACGGACGATAAAGCGTCAAACCTTGAAAAACAAGAGAAAAAGCAGAACGGGACCGTAACAGAGAAGATGTTGACATGAGCGTCTGCAACACTATAGATGCAAGCAAGCTTCAATAATGCCGACTAATCAGTTGTACCCTGAAACAATCGGCTAGAGGGCAAGCCGGTTCATTCTTGGTACGGTAGCAAAGAAAAAGAGCGAGCGGCCGACAATGAGAACGTATATGCACTCTAACAATTAGAAACAAACACTATTGCTTCAATAATGCTGTCTATTACAGCCGAGTTGAATCAGCGGGAATCAGCTAGACCGGCGTACGTTACACCGGGAACAACTAGTGTCTTGTAAATGCAAAGAGTGCAAGAGCATCAGAGTTCCTATCCCCTCGGAGCTTAAACGTGGGAAAGCAAAGGAAGAGCTTTGTCGCAGAGGGCTCCAGAATACAGCTGCTAAAGATGGGAGCTGTTGGCTTATATGACCTAGATACTTATACTAACGTTCACAGAAGCATTTTAAAATGCCAGCATCTTCCATACCATAACCACGATCATCAGGTCTTGACTGCAACATGCTCACCTTGGATTTTGCCATCTTGTTTTTTCTGGAGTTGTGTTTTTGCCTCCGACAATTGGCTGGCAAGGACTTGGGTGGCCCTGAGTGTTGGAGCAGCGATTTCGGAGGAGCGGTTGTACAAGGATTGTTGCTATTGTGTTGCTGGTTTAGACTCCTTTAGACTTAATGTACTTTCTGACAAAGTGCACAGGCCATATGCACAGCATGGCTGTGCTTCAAGGTGTGAACGACAGTGATGTCCACTCTTAGAAAACTAATAAACATGAATTTGCTAACATTCTCGCTTTTTAAATATTTTTAACGTGAAAAAGGTTGTACCCTGTGTATATAATAAATAAATAAATAAATTATTCAAAATTTGGGTTAAACACAAGGATCTAAATTTTCTGTTTATTTAAATCACGACGGGTGTTTGTGTCCATACATATGTACAAAACTGCTTTTGGGCACTTTTACCTAAGCTACTAAACACCTTAATGTAATTTTAATATTTATTTCGGTACTTAGTTGTAAAAACTTGGCCGAATTATTAAAACTTACACAATTTCAAGACGATAATGCACTTTAAAATGTACTTTTATTACCAGGAGCTTATAAATTTCTACATGTCTGTAGGATGTGGAAGTACCTATGTTTAGTTCCCACTTTATATTCCACTAGGGGAAATACAGTACAGGGGGAAGTACAGTATTCACCAAAGAAAAGATATTTCTAAGTATTCTACATATTTTTGTTTTGTTTTTGGGAATGGTGGTGAAGAGAGTAGCAGGACGAAGGAGATTGAAATCTGAAGATCTTGCAATATTTTTTTTTAGTCAAGATTATGTATGATTATGAATATTCGAATGCACTTTTTCCCTATTCGTCCGACCACTAATCCTACTTTGTAGTTGCTATGAAAATAACCATTACCTTTTTTTAACATTCTCCTTCTCAATACTGTTTTAATTAGAGAACATTCAAAGATTTCTTTCTGGGTTGCTACCTCCGCGCAGGTTTGTGCGCAGCCTCCATCATATAAAAGCCTGAGCGGAGCGATCCGTGCTGTTTTCTGTTCCACGGTCCCGCTCATCGATCTCATGCCTCGTACTAAGGGTACACCGAGGGAGGGAGCCTCTAGTTCCCCCTGATCCTGGGACATCGATTCCGATCCTCGAGCTTTTGGATCCAGAGGAAAGTGTCGTGCTTCTTGATCCTGTTGACAGCCCTGTCCGATCCTCAGTACTGATGCACCCCTCTGCTGCACCGATCCTGCCTTGCAATACTGCAACTACTTCGCCGATCTCTTGTGGACCATCTGGGTCTCTTTCCCAAGAACTGCTAAGAGTTAAAAATCTTTACTCTCAACTCAAGCTTCAAGCAAAGGCCCGCAAACGAATGGCTAGAGCAGCGATGTCACCCTCCCTGCAACCACTGGATCTTTCTTCACGATCCTCTCAACGTTCCATTCCTTCTCAACGTTCCGTTCCTTCTCGAGAGCAACTGCACTCTGTCATGGATTCGGCACTTAAGACCTTTAAGCGTAAGGCTTCTTCTGATCCTCCTCCTCCATCCGCCTATACTAGTTCCTGGGTTGCTTCAGCTTCCAAGAGATTTCGCCTCACCGATCCTGTTCCTGGTTCATCCCAAAGCCCCGATCCAGCTCTGACCCGATTTCGCCACAGCCAGCACCTCCTCCCTTGGCTTACTACTCATCAGATAACGACAAGGATCGATCCTCTCATCGTTCCGACTACTATGACAACCAGGTCCCTGGATTCCCAGGCAAACCTGATCCTGCGCACATCCATCTACCAGATCTTCTGAAGACAGTGGAAGCCATTCTTCCAGATTGCTTCCTCTACAAACCTGATCCCTATGCCCCTCGATCCATCAAGAATCGAGGACTTTCTACAGGTCTCGGCTTTGGTCTTAGAGATCAACCTGCACACCAGCCACCGCTCTTGGGTCAATCAACTACGTTATTAACCACGCTCCTCCGCACCGGCGGTCTGTTTCTTGGTAACGGTTCCCCTCTGGAACTAGACATTGACTTTCCTCCTCCTCGCCCCGGCAAGGAGGCATCGTTCTTCCGATCCTCGGGGGAGAACCCTCGAAATTTCGACACCTACCCTCAATCGGAATTCCTATCTGCTGAATCAAAAATGGATTTTGGTTCAGCATTGGTGCAGCATTGTTTCTTTGGTTCAGCCTGTGTTCCGGTGTTTGTGCTCCATGACACCGACCGTCTTCTGCGTCTTGGTCTTCGAGCTGCTTCGCAGACCGATGTTCTTAATACTGCGGTGAATGCGCTGTATGAACACTTGAACATGGATCCTCCTCCCGCAGACACCAAACAGTTGGCGTTCCTCATGAATCAAGTTTTTCGTAAAGCGTGCTTCGCAACGTATCACTTTATGAACTGGTTCACCAGACCTCTTTATTCAACTCTATGATCCATCTACGGGAGATTGCTCTGAACACCTCCCCTAGTCTTCATGATTTTACTCGATCCACTCTTCGCAACCTCCTGATCCAGGAGACCGATACCCTGTTCCGTGGGCTCATTCCCAAACTTGCGCCTCATCTTGACGTCTCTCGCAAGCCACGGACGACGATTGTGTTCCCCTAAAGAGTCCCGAACTGGAGTTACTAAAGACGATCCTTCCAGCTCAAGGAACCCGATCCTCATCCAGCTGTACTCCCCAGGTCCTGCATCACCGGTCCGATCCTCCAATCAGCCTCAAGGACGCCGTCGATACCTTTCCAAACAAGCCACTTCAAACAGACGTAAGCGATTTGCCTCTCACCGTCCACGACATCATGGCCTTTACAAATATTGACAATTCGCCTTTCCTACAACCTGTAGGAGGACGTCTCCGATTCTTTACTACAAATTGGGAATCCATCATCACCGATCCGGCGGTTCTCTCTATCATCAGCCTCGGTTTTATCCCCAAGTTTCTTCGTTCCCCGCCTATCTGTCCGCCTCCATGGGACACCGAGTCACCACACTCAGCAAACCTGTCCTCAGAAATTCAGAATCTCCTCTGCAAGCAAGCAGTGCGGATCGTTCCTGCTCCGATCTCCCCCGGATTCTATAGCAGTATTTTCCTTTGTCCCAAGAAGGCGGGAGGTTCCCGTCTGATCTTCAACCTCAAACCACTGAATCGGTACATCGACAATCCACACTTTCAAATGTAAACAAAGAATCGATCCGCGCATCGTTACGACTCAACGATTGGACGATCACCCTAGACCTCGCCGATGCCTACTTACACGTTCCTTTGCCTCAGTCCGTCCGACACCTATTTCGGTTCCTCCACAACGGGTCCGTGTACGAATTCTGCTGCCTACCGTTCGGTCTGAATGCTGCCCCACGGATCTTCACCTTCGTGCTTCACCCTATCCTCGCTTATCTACACCAGCATGGTATTCGAGTCCATGCTTTTCTCGACGACTAGTTACTTCCAAGTCAAGATCGTACTGTCCTCCTTCGTGACCTCTTCACCATCGCGTCTCTTTTACGATCCCTAGGATCATGGCCGTAGGAAGCGGTACGGCTAGTGCGACATTTGCCATACCACTTTTCGGCACAAAAGTTTTAAAATACCATACATCCAAACACACACGTCTGCCGTCGTCAAACTTTTGAAGTGGCCAGGTAACTCGCGCATGGCTTTCCTGATGAGCTTTGACGAGTGGCGTCTTGTCCCACTAGCATTGTCACGTAGTGTGATAGTATGCAAGTCCACGCATAAACTGAATGCAACTCTATCCCCCCCCCCCCACACGAAGGACAATGAGCTTGACCAAGAGTAGGGGGTTTTGGAGGAAAGAAGTAAAAGAAACGCTAAAGCAAGCTTCAGCAAGTAATCAACACCACACTTTGGAGAAAGCCCAACACAGTAGCCAACCGATTGTAACATTCTGAAAAGTAAATTTTTTAAGTCACTAATAACAGGATGGTCGCGTACAAACATAAGGGTGGAGGGGGGGGGGGTGAGAAATGCAGTAACGAATTACTTATTATATGCTACGTACATAAGGGTAAGGTTCTAAATTGACCTGATGTGACGTAAATATAAAATAAATCACAAGGTAAGGGGTAAATGAAGCAAACAAGCTGCAAAGACTGGCTTTGTTATGATACAAGACATACTAATCTGAGAAAGACCCCGACTGGGACTCAAAACACAGGACTCCCCATGACCTCACGTAATTTGGATACACTAACAACCTATATAAACACAAAAATTTGTCCCTCCCATCTAAATCTTACGCTTATTAGCACACAGTAGCTTCATGACCGAAATTGCAGGGGATGGTGGGGAGGCAGAGGGGGCACCAACTAAAAAGTCACTGTCGGTTGGGAAAATGGACCCCAGTCGGTGGGGCGAACAAAAAGCAAAAAAAAAAGTCCACAAAAGTTCTCTGACCTAGCCCCCCCATACACCATAAATTCCTAGGTCAGCCTCTGCTGCAAGTGATCCACATTTTAACTAAAAAAGAAAATCTTAAACATTTGTTCAGAAAAATGGCCTCCAGAGCCAAATAAGACACTACAGTACCAGAGTTGCTTCAACTTCCAGGGTTCTGCATGAAACCCTGCTGGGGGAACTTAAATGCTCTCCCAGACCCCCTAGCTGATTTGGTTAGGCCGTATCACTTTTAATTTGCTTCTTACGGCCCTGCCTAAGATGGGAAATAAACATCGCCAAGTCACGTCTTTTACCCAGCAGGACATTCACGTTCTTCTTCGATCTCCTCCAGGGATCGGTCCTTCCTTCCGTGGATTGCATTACCAGTTTTCAACAAAGCACCCACAGTTTTCTTCAACAACCTTATTACATGCTCTGCGACCTCAACTCCATCATATGATCCATTGACTCGTTCCCCAACCTCGTTCCCTATGGCCGATGGATGGCTTGACCGCTGCATTACTTCCGAACCACGGAATGGGGGAACCTGGCGATTGGACTCGCGCTTCCTCCCCGATCCCTTAGTCAGCATTTTCCATTTCCTATTCTCCGCTGGTGGATGAACGTTGACAACCTCACAGCTTCGGTCCCCCTGCACGAACCGATCCCGGACCTCCATCTTTTCACCGATGCCTCCAATCAGGGAGTGCTCACTAGACGACGATCGGCGTCAACAATGGACTGGGTTAAGTGAAGCGAAACGACCTTACAAAAACCGGAGGCTGTGCACGGCGGCGGCGGTAACGGCAAAACAACAGATCGTGGAGTGAAATAAAAACAGAAGAAAAACAACCCCCAAAAGGTCTGAAGAAGATTGCTGTAAGCAATCGAAAATTCGCAAGATTATGGGCAATCTAAAGTGTGAAAGTGGGCGAAAGCAACTCAGAAATTTGTCCGGTAAATGCAGTAGACAACCTCACAGTTTCCGGGGCATGGGGGATCGATAGATATAGAGCACATCAACATGTTGGAACTCCGCCACTTCCAACATATAGTTTCAGTGAAGACGGTCCACGTATACATCGACAACACCACTGCGGTCGCTAGTGCTGTGTCGGTAACCGAAACTGAACTGCGGTTTCGGTTTCTTACTATCTGCGAATACTTACCTTCAGTAATCCGTGCTAAAATCGCTTAATTTTAGATTTCCATGCTCAAGATAAAAAATTTCACCCATTTTTTGGCTTTCCTAAACATTTTCTAGTTTCATGTAGTTCCCGCTAGGTGCACCACTGTGTCTCCCTTGTTCACAGTGTGCCGCCATCTTTCCCTCACATCGTTTGAGCATTGATGCAGGAAGCATCGTGCTACAGTATTTCCGAGTATGAAAACGATTGACAAGATAATTAAAGCTATCGAAGAAGGCAATTTTACCGAGTGTTCATGCAAAAAGAACGTTCACGATCATCACCCAGCATGCAGGCGTTGCAGACAGTGCGATTTCAGTAAGCAAAAATGCGTTTTGTGTGACCCTGCCAGTAGACAAAAAATACGTAAAACATGGCGGCAAACTGATCAACGAGCAATACAACGTGCAAAGAGGGAGCGTTTGGCCAAGATGAAACGGGAAAAGAAACTCGCGACTATTAACGAAGATTTATCGGTTAGTGCCGACGTGGTTTCTAAATCGGATGGCATATTTGATGAAGCATCTAATTCAGGGTCTTCGTTCAACGGGGTTCCCACCCCAAGACGCGTTGTCGCCATCTTCTTCAAAAATGGAGATTCTCGTGCACGCAGCCAGCAAAACTGCAGCGTCGACAATGAACGTTAGAATGGATAAAATGCGGCAAGAAGTAAAAGATTCCTTGGAGGGGTCACTTGAGAAGAAACTGGACAGGAAATTGGAGACGAAATTCAAATCGGCGGACAAATCGTTCGACGATAAACTGTCTAAGTTTGCCGACATTATGATGGAAAAAATGGCGGCGTCCAACAAAGAGCTGTTGGCTAACATGGTGCAACAGACGCCATCTTTGTCGAAGGGAACGCCTAGCAAGGAGAGCGCTATAACGGGAAAAACGCACGCTTTCAAGAGCGACGATCAACACCGTCGGAAAGAAAACACTAATAAAATATGCACAAATTCCGGCAATTCGGAGGTTAGTAAGGAAAATCCAAACACGAAAACGTCGTCTGCACCCACAGATAAACCGAAATCGTCAATAAAAGATAAAGGGCACGGTAAGAGTAGTAAGAGTGCTAAAATTAGTAAAGAGTCGATCAACTAGCACGGATCTCCGCCCCGTAATACGCAATCGGTGAAAGATGTGCGTTCTCACACCCATCGTCGAATGGGGAATGAGTTGGGCTCGTTTTCCGGATCGTCACTTGTGAAGGACGGAAACGAGACAGGAGATAGGGCTAACGTGGAACAGTCGTTGACTGAAAATAGTGTGATCGACTTGAGCTTGAACGGCCCTACCCGTACAACTCAAAAAGTCGCGTTAACCAACACAGTTAGCGACAAGACGGGGAAGAAACGAGAAGAGAAGTTGGATTCTCTACTTTCCTTGTTTAAACAATTCATTGCAGACAAGCCTAATAAAAACGACGATTGTCATCAGGATTACGAGGGATACGATATGGAAAACGAGGAAAGCAACTACGAGGACGGTTACCATGACAATTACTACCACGCCGACCACGCAAAGACTACCGACAGCCGACAATCGACGGAGGACGGCGACCGACGCCGACAGCCGACATGCAACGGAAGAAGGCCGACTGACGACATGGCGACACAGTGGCACGCGACTGGTGACACGGCGACAAGATGGCGGCCATTACAACGTACACGATAACGAGTCCGACACGCGTCAGCAACTGAGTTACGGGGGGATTAATGAAGGGCTACCGCCTCCCCCCTCCCCCCCAACCAATGTCACGTTCTTAAAAGAAAAAGAGTGGCCTTCAATGAAGAAGAGGATGAATTTGAACCAGACAATCAACACTTTTCTAATTCGAAAAACCCAGACGACATTTTCAATGAGGGACCAGGTTTTGTGCCTTGGGGGGATTTTGTCTGTCGGATACTCGTTTCTGCAAACGTTTCATGCCCCCTACTCCTGACCCTGAGGACCCACCTGTAGAGACCTGCATGAATTCAGACTACCAAAAACAGGTCCCACACAACCTGCCTCAATCACAGGTACTTTTTAGGCAACTTTTGAACATTGAAAGTGCTACCAGGAATTTCGAAGAGAATATTTCAGCTTCATTACGCATACCTCCACATGACCCCAAGAAGTCAAAATTTTTTTACAAGTCGACTGGCAACGACGCACCGGGGAAAAAGAGGTACAAAACCTTTTCTGAGGCCGAGTATGTGCACGAAAAGCAATACATGGAATTAGGCTCAGTTTTGAGAATGCTGGCGTTTATCCGAACACCACTGTTCGCCATGGAAGAAGATGAAACCATACTTCGGAACAGGCTTCGAGCTAACTCTCACATTGATTTGGCTTACTCGGCGGCCGCTGAAGCAGTTAAGAAGCTCGCTAGTAATAACCCAGCTGTGCTTAACGACCCAACTTTCAACGAATGTATGAAGGATGTATGAAGGAATGTATGAAGGATGGGTTCAACTGGGGTTCGAGACTCCTCATGAATTCGGTGTTTCGTCGAAGAGACGCAGCCCTGGAATCTGCGCAAGGGATCGCCGTGGACACCATTGGACAGCTACGGCTCCTCCCTATCCACAAATCAGCAGAACTTTTTGATGGAAAACTGCTGCAGCTCGCTCCAGAACTCAAGGACAAGACACGTGCCATTGCCAACACGACTTCGGGACAGAAGAAAAAATTCAAAAACGCCTCCGCCACACCTAAACGGCTCGGTTTTCCAGGGAATTTCCCACAAAACAATCCCGATATCAACGGAAACAAGAAGCCGGCACAGATTGAGAAGCGTCAACCGTCTCCCTTTCAGGAACCTGCCCCTCCTCAGCCAAGAGGAAGGGGCAGCGGGGGTAGCCGAAGAGGTAGGGGATTTCCATGAGGACGTGGGAGAAGACCCTACTCAAGATACTGACGTCACAGTACAGGTACCTTCCCCCATTCACCGGCAGGTGGGGGGAAGGCTACGATATCACGTGTTAGAGTGGAAAAAGTTGACGGCAGACACATTCGTGATATCAGCGTTGGAAGAGGGCTACTTGCCACCATTCGTCTCCACCCCTGCCCTTACTGTGAAGCCGCCGGAGTGGATCACGTCTCGACCGGTAGACGAGCTAGTAGACGCAGAATTGAAAAAACTTCTAGAGAAGAGGGCAATAGAGGTTTCAACACCCGACACGAAAGGCTTCTGGAGCCCGGCCAGGGTGATTCCGAAGAAGGGGGGGGGCACAAGGCTCATCTTCAACTTAAGAAGACTCAACTCGTTTTTGGAGAAGGAGCACTTCAAGATGGAAACGATAGATTCCATCAGAAAGGCGCTGAGGAAAGGGGAGTTCACGGTGACCATCGATTTAGAAGACGCATATCTGCACGTCCCCCTACATCCATCGGTGCATCACCTTTTCAGAGTGTACTCCAAAGGAATTA
>JAHWFP010032172.1:0-21846 GCA_023313725.1 Lithobius niger
CTAGGCAATAGGATCGGGAATCTCGAACAAAGACGTGGGGCTTATTCCGACGTAAACTTCTCAGATTGTGCAACTGAAGTCATGGAACGACAACGACGTCAAAATAACGTAGTTGTTTTTGGCTTAGCAGACGATCCAGCTCCAGACGAAGCAGCAGCCGATGTGTATCGTATTTTCAAATTCTTGGAAATCAATACTCCTGAAACCACCATTACGTGCAAACGTCTGGGAAACTTTTCCGAAAAAAGAAAACGTCCACTTAAGATAACCCTACCAACCCACGAGTTGAGGAGTACACTATTGAACTCTGGAAAAAGGCTTATAGAATCTGAAACGTATGCCAAAGTATTCATTCGACCGGACCTGACTCCAATGCAGCAAGAAGAAGACCGAACTCTACGTCGGGAGCTGGCAAAACGCAGACAAGATGGGGAAAATGTAACCATCAAAAAGGGTAAAATTGTGCGCATAAAAGAACTAGATACGGTGGTCATGTCGCCCACCTCAATAAACCCACCACAACAACCAAACCAAAATGCGACAATTCCCATGAATACTATGCTAAATTTTTCCCAGGTCAACCCCGGCCAGCCTGCTCCTTTTTTGCTCCCTCAAGGGCAAAGCGATCGATCCGTCCGGCCCAAACAATCAAATGTTCCGGGAATGAAGCCCAAACCTCTGACCCGGCTAACTTCCAAGCAAAAATAATGTATCCTAACGCAAACTCTCTTGGTAACAAATATCTTGAAACCTGTGCATATCTGGCCACATACCAACCTGATGTCTTCGCAGTTACAGAAACCTGGTTCTCAAATAGCTCGATTGTCCCACAATATCCGGGATACAACTTAATAGCAAGAAATGATAAACATGATCATTATATCGGTGGTACTGCGATTTTTATCAAATCCTCTGTTATTGCTTACGAGATATCTCTTAACACAAATTTTGAAAGTGCCTCCTGTATTCAGGTAAAAAAATTGGGGCAACCTTTTTTTTCCTCTGTGTTGTTTACCGCTCGCCAAATTCCTTACCTGACAACAACAATAACCTAATTACACTGCTTAAGAACGAAATCCCAAGACAAAATATTATTTTACTCGGGGACTTTAATTATAGGGATATCGACTGGCAAAGATTGACTTCAAATTCTGATGCTGCACCCTTCCTTGAAACTACTCTCGAGCTTGATTTGGTACAACTAGTAGAAAACCCAACGAGGGGAGACTCCATGCTTGATTTGGTTTTTTTCTCAGAACCCAAACTACTGAAATCTATAGAGCATATTGGGAATATTGCGAAAAGTGACCATGATGTTTTACTAATTAACACAACTCTTGGTGATAATACTTCTTCTAAAACTCGGATCAGGTACCGCTTCACGGATCAATCTCTTCCATGTAAAATAAACTTAAAATCACCTATTAAGGACTCGTGGTCCGAATTTTCTACACAGGTTTGTCTTTTTCTAAATAAATCAAGCTACACAACAGTAGCGTCATCAAATCAAAACCCAAAGTGGTTATCCACCAACACACTAAAATTGCTTAGGAAACGAAACAAACTATGGACCAAATTTCGCACAACAAAATGCAATTATTACAGACACGCGCACGAAAATGTTTCTTGCGAAGTAAAACTTAAAATAAAGTTAGACAAATTAAACTATGAAAAAAAATTGGCCTCCTCCTCTAAAGACGACAATAAAGCTTTTTTCCAGCACGTTAAGAGTTGTCAAAAAAATAAAGCTAGTATCGGCCCACTCCTTGATCATGATAACAACTTAATTTCCGATCATAAATCTATGGCAAATTTACTAAGCCAAACTTTCCAAAAAAATTTTGTTGAGATGGTAAACTACCCTCGTGTTCTTCCGCGCGTAACACAATCTGCTGTTTGCATACCGCCACTTGTCTTTACAAAACAAAACGTTACCTCGGCTTTTTCTCGCCTAAAAGCTAACAAAGCAATCGGGCCAGACGATATCCCGCCTTCCTTTTTGATTAAATATGAAGAGTGCTTAATCCCAACTCTGGTAACCCTTTTCAATAAACTTCTTCAAGAGGGCTTTGTACCAACGCAATGGAAGCATGCAATTATAACTCCTATTTTCAAAAAAGGTTCACGCCGTAGCCCAGAAAATTATCGTCCGATCAGTGTTACATCTCAATTAGGAAAAATTTTTGAAAACATACTGTATCAACACATTTTCGAATTTGTTCAGTCTCAGGGGCTACTTAACCCAAACCAGCACGGCTTTCGCCATGGATTCTCGACAGTTTCCAACTTGTTATCCTTTTACGCCGATGTCTGGACAAACCTTGATTCTTGTACACCTGTGGACATCTTTTATATGGATATTATCAAAGCTTTTGACCAGGTTCCACATGATCTTTTGATCCATAAATTGCAGTTTTTTGGTATTAAAGAGCCCATCCTTAAATGGATTAACAATTGGATCACAAACCGAACACAAGCTGTGGTTATCTCAAGTCACCACTCAAGTTCAGAACCAGTTAAAAGTGGCACTATACAAGGATCAGTACTGGGGCCACTATTGTTTCTACTTTATTTTGATGACTTTGGTGCAGATACTCAAAGCGAAATAAATAAATTTGCAGATGATTCCAAAATTAAAACCAAAATATCCACATGGTCAAATCACATAGTCTTCCAACAAGATTTAAATTCGTTGTATGCATGGTCACAACTATGGTGCCTTCAAATTCACCCTCAAAAGTCAAAAATTATGCATTTCGGACTTAAAAATCCACAGTTAAACTACTACTGGGGAAATGAACTTTTAGGAACTGCTACCCAGGTCACTGACCTGGGTATAAGCGTTAATACAAATCTTAATTTTTCAAACCATATCTCTTCTATTATACATAAGGCAAATTCCTTTTCAACTCTGATAAGCCGTACTATAAAATCAAGGGAGGCAGCAATTTTCTTTAGGCTATTCCTGACCATAGTTAGGCCAATGATTGAGTATGCGGTAGACTTTTGGTGTCCTTTTTTGAAGAAAGATCTTGTTGCCATCGAAAGGGTGCAGCGCCGCTTTACAAAGAAAGTTCGTGGTCAGGGTCACAAACCATATGAGCAAAGACTGCGTTCCCTTACAACACAAACCGAACATAGTCACAATAGATATACAATAGGCATCTGGTGGAGATACCGTAGAGGTGGTATTATCACTCTATATAAAATTCTAAGACAAAACTACGGAGGTCATACCCTGCAAGCAAAATTGCACCATCAACGATACCAGGCAACTAGAGGTCACCCGTTTAAACTTGAATACCAGTACCATTCTCATGAATGGGCCCGAAATACTTTTTTCCCACGTGTCCTACCCCTTTGGAATAGTCTTCCCGAGTCTGTGGTTTTAGCACCCACAGTAAATTTGTTTAAAAACAGATTTGATGCCCACATTGAAGATACAAATCCTGCCCTTGTGTACTACTTTCTTTAATCAAGAAAGCTCTCTTTTGGGTTTGGGGCTGTGTTCTGGTTGTAAACTACATTCATGGTTGTTGATTAATCTAGTTCCATATAGCGTATCGGAATGTCGTTGTCATCTATGGTCACTGGGTAATCTACGGACAGCACGTTGGTTGATTTACTTGAGTTAGACTTATTAATAGGCAGTGTATCATTTCGCATGTTTGTTATTTTTGTTAGAATTTATATCTATTGTGACTATGGCCCGTGGCAAATTTTCTAGCGAATTGTGCAATGCTTTTACACCTAGGCCTTACTCTGATGTAATAGGGGCAGTCTTACACCCGCTGACTTTTTTTATTTGTTATTGAATGATTAGCCCTTGTTTTATATGCTTGTTGGTAAGGTACTTTACAACCTCACATTTCTTGTTAAATAATCTACTACTAATCAATTGTTTGTTATTTCCGCGGGCAGAAATAGCCTGAGCTCCTTACTAGCGTGAACTGTTTTTTTTCTTTTTTTTTTTTTTTGACTATTTGTTGAATCTCTGTTTACTGCCACATTTAAAATTTAAAATTTGTTCTTGCATCCAAAGTGCGGAATCTAAACCTTTTGTTTGTCATGTAATGCTCCTAGTGAGCGAGTTGACTTGTCTAATAAAGTTGTCTAAGTGGTGAGAATCATCAGTGCATTTTCTGTCTGTAATACGTTCAAGTATATTTAGTTATTTAAAAAAAAGGCAGTGGCTCCTTCCACGTCCCCCCTGTGGGCTGGGGGTAGAATAAGCCCACCATACCCCTGCGTGTCGTAGAAGGCGACTAAAAGGGAACCCAAGATCACGGTCTGCTAGTGTGCCAAGGGTCCGCATGGCGTAGGGTTTTTGGTCCGTCTTTTTAAACACTAGTAACCTCAACTCTACGGTTTGCAAGTGCGCCTTCGGTGTGTATGGCGGGCAGGTTTAACACCCGTCATAAAGAGGTGAAGGGACATCCAGACAAACCGGGCCCGGGGTGGCTGCTAAGAGGATGTTTGGTGGTTTGAATCCCCTTTTGGGTTTGATTCCAATTTGCCCATTCTGGCCACTGGGCTTTTCGTCCTCATCCCCCAGCATGTTGGCCGTGTGCTGCATCCTAGTAATCCGTGGAGGCGGAGATCCTGGCTTTCGGGGTTTGGCTCCTTATTCCGGAGGACGGGTAGCCTGGGCGAGCCGGCCTAAGGTCAATCGGCTATGACCTTTCGGGTCCTGTCGATGTGGGAAGGCGGCTTGTGCTGTATCCATCTGCATCACGGACCTGAACTGTTTGGGTTATCGACGGAGGTGGTGTGTACGGCTTCCTTGGTGGCCTCGCCTCTCGGCATGCTTAGGCTGGCACCTCACCAAGATAGATGGCGGTGTTAGCTTCCTGGTGCAGGGCCCTGGATATGCGGCTTCCGGCCCTGCATCACCCGAGTGCCGCGCGGGGCTTTCTGTTATGGGGGGTGCACCGCCGCGACTTCTTTTTTGCTCTCAATGGCAACTTCTTCCCCCCAAAATTCTTCCCCTCCTCGCCGCACTAGCAAGCGCCAGAGGAGGGACCCTGAGATGGTTGGACCTGGTGCCCAGTTACCAGACGGTAGTAAGAGTCGGGACCAAGTCCCGAAGTTCCTGGTGGTGACAGGCGAGGGCCGTGATGTTACACGACTCGGTCCTTTCGCTGTCCACAAAGCTCTAAAAGGGATCTGTGGTTCGGATCCTAAGAGTGTGTCTCGGCTCTGTGCTGGGGGATACCTTGTGGAGGTTGCGGACGATGCTCAGGCAAAGAGGCTTTTGAAGGCGAGTGCACTGGGGTTATGCCCGGTGCGTGTGGAGCCGCATCGTACCTTAAATAGCAGTAAGGGGGTCGTGACGTGCTTTGATTTGAGGGGTCTCAGTGATGATGTCATCCTGGATGAACTCTGGTTACAAGGCGTTACGGCCGTTAGGCGTGGAAAGGCGAGAATGGTGCCCAGCCAACTGACACCTTTTTCCTGACCTTTGATTCGCCGGTTGCACCGCAGCACATTACTGTCGGTTACCTGCGGTTGAAGGTCAGATGTTACGTCCCGAACCCAATGCGGTGTTACCGCTGTCAACGCTTTGGTCATACCAGCGGTTCGTGTAAGGGTAAGCCAACCTGTGTTGGCTGTACTCAGGCAGCCCATGAGGGCACTGATTGTGCTGCCCCGGAGAGCTGCGTCAACTGCGGTGGTCAGCACCAGGCCTCTTCACGGGACTGCCATGTTTATGTCGAGGAACGTATTGTTCAGGAATTGAAGGTAAAGGACGGGCTTTCCTTCTCGGAGGCCCGGAAGAAAGCCAAACTATCGGCGCCGACGCTAACACGTTCTTTTGCCCAGGTGTGCAGTGCGTCATTGCCTGGCCCAGTTAGTGAGTCTGCTGATTTGGCGGATTTGCGCGCTGAGTTCAGGTCTTTGACGAGGACGGTGGGCATGCTTGTTACTTTGTTGACCCAGCAACATCCATCTTTGCAGGGTCTTTTGGGTCCTTCAGACCCGGTTGCTGCCGTGCCGTCGACATCTGCCCAGCCTGCAAATCCTTCTGCTTCTGTTACTGTTCCTGTTCCTGATGCTCTAACTGTTCCCAGGCAGGTTAAGGCTTCGGCTAAGCCTCCGCCTGCCCGGAGTTCGCCACAGAAGCCGTCGAAGAAGAAGGCTCCTGCTGGTAAAGCCTCAACACCACCTGTGAAGACTTCTCCACCGGGAGAGACGGTGAAACGGTCGTTAAACGGCCAGCTTGCTGAGGGGTCCATTGCGTCCCCTCAACATTGTGATACTACTCTGCCCATGGAGCAGAAAGAGATTTCCTGTTCTAATTCTCCGGAACTTTTTCCTCCTTCCGAGGACAACTTTGTTCTGAACCTCACTCCATCTTTTGATTCAGGTGAGGATTCAAATGTTTTCGGATCGCCCAGAGGAGGAGTTAAGGAGGATGATGTAGTCTTAAGTCTTAAGTCCTAATGTCTGCGCATACCATCGTTCAGTGGAACTGTCAAAGTTATCGTACCCATGCAGAAGAGCTGCGGCTGCTTTTGTCGCATTGGCGACCTCTGTGCTGCTGCCTTCAGGAAACTTGCTTTAAGTCGTCGGATAATCCGGTTGTTAGGGATTACTCGTCTACCGTCTGGATGCAGACCCTGTGCCATGTGCACATGGTGGTGTTGCAGTGCTGGTTCAACACTCAGCCGCATGCCAGTGTGCCTCTGCACACTAGATTTCAGGCGGTAGCAGTTCGAGTTTCTTTCAGCTTCGATATTACTGTCTGTTCGGTTTATTTACCACCGGATGAGGTCTTTGGGGTTGGTGACCTGGAAGACCTGGTTCGCCAGCTTCCTGCCCCGTTCCTCTTGCTGGGCGACTTTAACGAACACCATGTCCAGTGGGGAGGACCTAATACTGACAACAAGGGAAGGGTCCTTGAGGAGTGGATGCAGAGCGGGTCCGTCTGCATCCTGAACGATGGAGCCATGACACACTGTAACCTGGCCACGGGCAATTAGTCAGCGGTGGACTTAGCCTTTTGCTCGCTGGCCATCCCAGTTCACTTCACTTGGGCTGTCACTGCCGATCTGCATGGAAGCGATCACCTCCCCATTGTGTTGTCCACAACACAAGGGGGTTCTGTGGCTTCCAGGCCAGCCCGGTGGGTGCTTAAGCGTGCTGAATGGTCAGCCTTTGCTGAGACTGCTGTGTTTCAGCGTGCGGTTGAGGACTTTTCTGATGTGGATGAACTTTCCACTCATTTCACTGATGTGGTCCTTGCTGCTGCTCATGCTACTATCCCGCGTACGTCCACACAGCCGCGGCGGGTTCCTGTTCCTTGGTGGACGCCTGCTTGCGGGCAGGCCATTCAGGCCCGCCGGCGAGCGTTGCGTGCATTCACGGTCAGCCCGACTACTGACAACTTTGTAGCGTTTAAGCGCTGTCGTGCCTGTGCCAGGTATGTCATCTGTGAGGCTAGACGTGCTTCGTGGGCAGCTTATGTTTCGTCGATCACGCGCTCCATGCCTTCTCAGCAGGTGTGGCGGAAGGTGCGCCAGATCTCAGGGAGGAGCGTGCCTTCCCTGGTTTCACAGCTGAAGGTGGCGAATACCGTGATCTCTTCTGTGCCGGATATCGCCAATTGTCTTGCGTCTGCATTTGCGCGGGTCTCGAGTGATGACCATTATGATCCTGGTTTCCTCGGGATTAAGCCTAGAGAAGAGGCTCAGTCTCTTGACTTTCGCTCCGATGGGCTAGAGGAGTACAATTTACCGTTTACCTAGCAGGAATTTGTTTCAGCTTTGTCCAAGTCGCATGACTCCGCCACGGGGCCTGATGATGTTCACTATCAACTGTTAAAACATCTGCCTCTTGCCTCCCAGCAGTTCTTGCTGGGGATGTTCAACCGTGTGTGGGCAGAGGGCTCTGTTCCAGCAGCGTGGAGGACAGCAGTGGTCATCCCGATTGTAAAACCGGGCAAAGACCCTACTTCTCCTTCCAGTTATCGCCCAATCGCTCTGAATAGTGTGTCTAAACTTATGGAACGGATGGTCAGTGAGCGGTTGGTGTGGGTGTTGGAATCACGGGGATTCTTATCTGCATCCCAGTGTGGCTTTCGACGGTTTCGGTCAACTATCGATCATCTAGTTGCCCTTGAATCAGATGTGAGGGAGGCTTTTCGCCTGCGTCATCATCTGGTTCGGGTTTTCTTTGACTTGGAAAAGGCTTATGATACGACCTGGCGTTATGGGATTCTCCGTAGTCTCTATGACTGTGGCTTGAGGGGACAGATGCCACTGTTGCTTTCCGCTTACCTCTCAGGCCGTTATTTTCGCGTTCGTGTCGGGGCGACTCTTTCCCGCCCGTTTGTCTTGGAGAATGGTGTGCCTCAAGGAGGTGTTCTTACTGTCATCTTGTTTGCTATAGAGATCAACCCCACTGCTCAGCAAGCTGCTGTTCCCCAGTCATTGTTTGTCGATGACTTAGGCCTGCGCTTTCGGGCAGCTCGCATGCAGACCTGCGAGCGGCAGCTACAGCTGGCGATTAACAAAGTCCAGACCTGGGCGGTCGGTAATGGTTTCCGGTTTTCTCCGGACAAGACTGTGTGCGTCCACTTTTGCCGCCAACGAACACTGCCACCAGATCCTTGCCTGTACTTGGGACAGGCACAAATTCCTGTTGTCCCACAGGCACGTTTCCTGGGTCTGGTGTTCGATTCCAGGTTATCTTGGCTTCCACACTTGCGTCAGCTTAAAGACAAGGCTTTGCGGGCGCTTAACATCTTGCGGGTCCTGTCGGGCACTTCATGGGGTACCGATTGCACTGCCATGTTGCGCCTCTACCGAGCTTCGTTTGTTTACTTACGTTGATCAAAAAACTCTGACCGACGATCGATTGCACGCTCCTGGCAAATCTCAGTCAACAAAAAAAAGATGGCGGCCCCCGCTTCGATAACGTTCGGTTGTAAACACGCTGAAATTCCTGCGTTTTTTCATTCTTCTGTCCAGCACTAATTCACGGGCGTGCAGGGAACTGGGCCCATAACCCTTTCTGGAAGGGTGGGGGTAGAATTTAACGAGTAATAGTCCCAACCTCCAGAAAACAGAGTAGCGTAACAGATTAGTTCATGTGGGAGACGTACTTGTATTAGGTCTGGGAGCCGCTCACGCCGGCGATGCCATCCTTGGGTAGGCTCGGCGTTGTCACACTCAGTTTGTGTGCTTTCCTAGCACCCCGGATCAGTCAGTTTCTTTGCTGGCACGCAATATACGGCATCACTCTCCAGACGTGATCGTGACTCCATCATGGCATCGCAGACTCTACACTACGAACAACAACAAACAGGAACATGTGACCGTGTGTCATGTGCTGCGGCATTGTTCGCTTGCATTGAAGCCGGGACGCGTCCTTGTTGGCTGCGTCCATTTCCCAACACGTTCGTCGTCTACGTTCGCCCGCTACATGAAGAAGACTCCTGTTCGTTAACGTTCGCTTTGCTTTTGGCTCCTGGTCTTGAAAACGCAAGCCGAAGCGGATTCTCCGCCATTGAACGAGCAATCGCCTGAACACGTTCGCCTCACAAGCAACTATAGAATGAAGCGTTTGCACGTTCGTCCCACGCAACACGTTCGTTTTGAAGCCGAAGCCCTAAATCGGAAGACCCAAGCATCGTGATCACGCCTTCCCGTCTCGACCAGTGACGTCTGCAGCACATCCTCTTTCCACTGTTCCCCAATCTCATGTGGACATGCCATGCATTCATCTCGACGTTCACCTGTTGCCGCAACGCACACGTTCGTCGAACTCACACCCCTTAACCATCACCGGCTTCGCACCTCAACCATCAAGTTACGAATTGCCGCCTACTGAAATCCACCTGTAATGGATCAAGCCATACGGATTTTGTTGACAAGACCAGCCTGCAACCCTGTTCCTGCACGAACGTTCGTAGGCACGTAACTCGTTCGCCATTACTGCCCCACATTTGCCTCACTTACCCTACGTTCGTCGTTCACCAAGCAACTTGCAGCCTCGACCTCTCGTGCGTCGCATTGGCCCTACGCTCGTCGTCATACAACATGTTCTCCTGAAGCAACGTTCATTGAAATTTTCATGGCCCTTATCCAGCAAACCTCTGCTGGAAAATCAAAGCATCGAAATCCTGCCTGTCGACGTCTGCTGCACTCTCCCATTTAGGCGACACACGACTTCGTCGTTACTTCTCATAGTCGGCTTCGCATGCGTTCATCTGTACGCATCTTGTTCGCCATTGCCGTCCCACTTTCGTCGTTCGTCAATCAACACGCTGGCCTCCTTCCTTCCTGTTTCGCCTTGAACTCCAACGTTCGTTGAAGCCTGCCTCATGCCCATCGATCACACTTTACTTCTCACATACGAAAATGCTTGTCTGCTAATACAAGCCTCATGTGTCACTGCCGTTTACGCACTCTTCCGGCGCCTGACATCAACCAACATTCATCATTCATTCTCGTGAAACTCTTCTCACACCTCCATTCAACGCCACCTTTTGCGACCACCATGTACATGTTCGCATCACCACCAATGTCAATCTCATGCTATGAGCCCAAACATTCATCAAATGTCTTCACCTGAAGAAGATTTTCACAACTTTGTTCTCGTTCATCCATGAAATGCAGTCCTAATCCAGGCGAAAACACTGTCAGTGAAGGACGTCCGGTGAGTTAACGTAACCTGATCCCGGCTCCCTCTTGCAACCTCCGCCTTCAACGTTCGTGCACCTGGCACCACATCAGGCGCACAGCACACTTGATTGCCGCAGAAGCCAACAACACATTTACCGAAAAAACCCTTGACACCCGTCCTCACCTTTGGATCAAGAAGGGCATTCTCTAAGCCTACGACGACCTCACACATGCTGCAACAACAACAACATCACTACACATGTTTCACGTCACTTTCAGCTTCATAATCCTGTCTCCTTCACGAAAAATGCACAGGCTGCATCATGTTGACATCATAAAATCTACACAATTCACCTTCACTTGAACCAAAAATGAAATTGTAGTGGGGGAGCAACTGGTCAAATTTGGGAATTCGTGATACAATATTCCGGTTTTTTGTTTGTTTGTTAACTGGTACCCCAAAGAGCACAAAAACGCTTGTTGCAATTCCGGAACTTATGCAGGGGGTGGGGGGAGGGGTGAATGGGGAGAGGAGAGGAAGCGCATTGCCGGACACTACGTCTTCGGCCATAACTTTCTTAATTTTTATGGTAGAGAACTCTAATTTTGCTCAAATTAAAGAAAATTTAATTAGCCTACCTAAAACTTTTATTCTGTACAGAATTTGCCTAAAACAAGAAATTAACATGTTATAGGCAGAAAGAACCAAAAATCGTACATTTTTTGTTAAAAACATCATTACCAATACTATGAAACATTTGAATAATTTTTGAATAATTTTAAAAACCACAATCTTCTTCAATCTTCGCACAATTTCATACATAAGACACTCACAGAGTCTTGCTAATTTTCGACAGCAATGCTACTGTCATCATCAGGCACTTCAAAGGAAAAATTAGGATCCTGGTCACATTCTTGCTGTTTGCCAGAATTTGAATTTGGCAGAACACGTAGCCTCCTGTATTTACAAGGTAGTGGACCATTCATGCTGTCTTTAGAAGGTAGTGGGCCCTTCTTGCTGCTACTAGCTCTCCAACACCGCGCTAACTGCTCACTCAAGTCCCTCCCCACAAGGTGTCTCACATTTGGGTAAGAAGGGCCCTGAATATTCATAAGTTGGAATCCATTCTGCTTATGGTGTTGTATAGCAATGGATTCCAGGCACCTTAGATGGCTGTCACGTGCAGAGTTTGAGCGGATGAGCGTCGTGGCTTTCTCCCAATCAATCTCGTGCTCAGTGGCAGCACAGTGGAGCGCAATGCCATTATCCTGCACTCCTCTCCTGACATTGTCCATATGCTGTCCCAGTCTTGTTCTCACGCCTTTCCTCGTCTCTCCGACATACACTGCACTGCATCCCTTGCACGGTACTCTGTACACACCTTCCTTAGTATCGGTCACATTTCCCATCAAAGCGTCATTCTTTGTCTTCTGGGTCACCCGCTCCGCTTCAACAGCAACTGGAGGCACTTTCTTTCCTAAACGTTTTCTTAGTCCTTTTACATTCCGCAGGTAGGTTTTAAAGCCACTACGATTCAAGATTTCACGTATCGGACCACTTACACCCTCCAGGTAGGTAAGGCTTACAATCCGACTATCTACCTTTGAAACACTCTCCTTCACGCGTACTCTATCGGCATTCTTCCTCTCTGTCGCAACAATACAAATAGCCTTTTTCTTCATTCTATTCAGCAGTCCGGCTGGGTAGCCCAATTGAAGAAACTTGCCTTTTGCCTCATATAGGTGTGGACCTGCTACTTCCAAATTCGTCGAGTTACGGATAAGCCTCACAAATTCGTTCTGTGCAATTGCGTTCAGTTGTTCCCTTGGGTGGCCTGAGTTGTATGGTATTCCCCTCTTCGTAGCCATCGGTTTCATGTATGGCTGATACTCTACTCTCTTCGTCCCTTCAACTCTCTTCACCAGAATGTCAAGAAAGGGGAGCTCACCGTCGACTTCTTCTTCCACTGTGAAGGATAAATCGCTACGCCAGTTGTTGACTTTCTCCAGCACCTTCGCCAATGAATTTTTCTTCAACACCGCAAAGACATCATCTACAAAACGCTTCCAAATTCTCACTCCCAGCTCCCCAGCCAGTACCATCGAATCCAGATGTTGCAAAATCATTTCGGCGATTATCGGGGAGCTGGAGTGAGAATTTGGAAGCGTTTTGTAGATGATGTCTTTGCGGTGTTGAAGAAAAATTCATTGGCGAAGGTGCTGGAGAAAGTCAACAACTGGCGTAGCGATTTATCCTTCACAGTGGAAGAAGAAGTCGACGGTGAGCTCCCCTTTCTTGACATTCTGGTGAAGAGAGTTGAAGGGACGAAGAGAGTAGAGTATCAGCCATACATGAAACCGATGGCTACGAAGAGGGGAATACCATACAACTCAGGCCACCCAAGGGAACAACTGAACGCAATTGCACAGAACGAATTTGTGAGGCTTATCCGTAACTCGACGAATTTGGAAGTAGCAGGTCCACACCTATATGAGGCAAAAGGCAAGTTTCTTCAATTGGGCTACCCAGCCGGACTGCTGAATAGAATGAAGAAAAAGGCTATTTGTATTGTTGCGACAGAGAGGAAGAATGCCGATAGAGTACGCGTGAAGGAGAGTGTTTCAAAGGTAGATAGTCGGATTGTAAGCCTTACCTACCTGGAGGGTGTAAGTGGTCCGATACGTGAAATCTTGAATCGTAGTGGCTTTAAAACCTACCTGCGGAATGTAAAAGGACTAAGAAAACGTTTAGGAAAGAAAGTGCCTCCAGTTGCTGTTGAAGCGGAGCGGGTGACCCAGAAGACAAAGAATGACGCTTTGATGGGAAATGTGACCGATACTAAGGAAGGTGTGTACAGAGTACCGTGCAAGGGATGCAGTGCAGTGTATGTCGGAGAGACGAGGAAAGGCGTGAGAACAAGACTGGGACAGCATATGGACAATGTCAGGAGAGGAGTGCAGGATAATGGCATTGCGCTCCACTGTGCTGCCACTGAGCACGAGATTGATTGGGAGAAAGCCACGACGCTCATCCGCTCAAACTCTGCACGTGACAGCCATCTAAGGTGCCTGGAATCCATTGCTATACAACACCATAAGCAGAATGGATTCCAACTTATGAATATTCAGGGCCCTTCTTACCCAAATGTGAGACACCTTGTGGGGAGGGACTTGAGTGAGCAGTTAGCGCGGTGTTGGAGAGCTAGTAGCAGCAAGAAGGGCCCACTACCTTCTAAAGACAGCATGAATGGTCCACTACCTTGTAAATACAGGAGGCTACGTGTTCTGCCAAATTCAAATTCTGGCAAACAGCAAGAATGTGACCAGGATCCTAATTTTTCCTTTGAAGTGCCTGATGATGACAGTAGCATTGCTGTCGAAAATTAGCAAGACTCTGTGAGTGTCTTATGTATGAAATTGTGCGAAGATTGAAGAAGATTGTGGTTTTTAACATTTTTTGTGACTTTATTTTTTCTGATAAAGTTAATTTCGATTGTCAGACAAATTTTGTGTGCTTTTGTATGATAGCACTGCTGACTACTGTTTAAAGGTTGAAAAATAGGTGTTCTTCCTTTTTAATCACTCTTAACATACTCAGCAAGCACAACCATAAGAGGTGGAATTAGAAATATTTGTCTACAGGGTGATGGATTTTTGGTCAATCCAACTGTACCACCACTGACTTTCATAGTTCTGTTAACACGCTCTAAAGCAGTCAGCTCCAATTGCACAAATCGAACTATGTTTCTACTTACAGCCCGGTTTCACACGCAAAACTGTTTATAAATTTAGGACTTTCAATTTCTACTGTTTGCATTTCAGCCAAGTACAACAGTATCATTTATGCGTAATGGTGTTATTGTGAGGAAAGAGGTACTTGACAAGCCAATATAGTGAAGAGAGGTGCTGTCCCCAGTCACTGGTCCCTCACTGCCTTAAGCAATGGGCGTAATTCAAGAACAAGCATTGGCTGCAATTGCTTCTTCTAGGCATTTTACTGCCTATTCTAGCAGCTTTTGATGCCGACTGATTTGTAAAGGGGGATTGACGATTACTGGTGCATCGACAGCTAGTTCATTAGTGCCAACCTCAGTCACAGTGCAGTGACCAGGGATGCCTCTGTGCCACACATTACAGAGATGTCAACCAAAGCCCAAATTTGTATTTTATCGTACATTTATACCTTGTGCAAAAAATGAAGAACCCCGAACAGTAGGGCAGAATCATCGCCCATTGTCCCACGGAAGGTGGTAACGGCGTCAAACACCATCAAGATGGTGACAATCAGTTTGAGCGAAAGGACTCGTCCATCTATCACACACTTCCCCTCCACAAACTAAAATGGTATGACCTTCATTCAAATCGAGGGTACTGATGATCAACGTTTTCTTGAAGCGATTTTCACCAAACACAAACACGTTTTAATACGAGTTAGCTTGACGTCGCAACCGTGGTATAAAACTGTTATATGTTAGAAGTGAGAGGTTATCGATTTTTAACCCACGGGTGCGATTAATCTACCTGCTCTCATATGCAAATGTCTCGGGCTTCACCCTCGACCTTTGCATACTCGAGCAGGGCCAATAATCGCAGCCGTGGGTTAAAAATCGATAACCTCTGGCTTATATTACTCATTTTGATTATAATCAAATTTTAATAACGTGTAAGATTGCAACAATAATTATAAGTTTATAACATAGTTAAAGTTGCTAGAGTTTGCTCTATTTCTTGCTTGGCAGTTGCTACTACCAAAATGCCACTACCTGCAGATCTCTTTTAGTATCAAAAGTTTAAAACATGATTACCACGTGTAAATTTCAATGTTAGCATGCACACCGCAGTAACTATTACTACAGTAATACTTAGTATTCGGTGTAGGTGTTCTGGCACATTGGCACATTCCTCATACAGGAGCTGATTAAATGAACAGTCACATCAGCTGCAGTAGCAAGTTGCGGCCTAGAAGTACACAAATCGCAAAGTCTTCAGTTTTTTTTACTGGATTTAGGGGTTTGAATGTTGACATTAATATCCTACGTTGGCTGTTCCTATCGGCTGTATATTTTTGTATGGATCAGGCCAAAAAAAAAAAAAGACCTACGTTTCTTACTTCAGCAACAGTGCTTTCAATCTCTTGTGATTGAAACCAAAGTAAATATGTACCTGTAAATATGCCATTTTAGTTGGACAACATATCAGATCCCCCGCCATTTTGGTTAGACGTCGTTATCAATTTTTTTGAAATTGTTGATCTGTGCAATATTTTTGTACAAAGACTAGAGATGAGAATCTAGTCTTTTTGTGTAGTTAGGCTATTGAAGCTTAAAATTAGTCGTTAAAATACCCACCAACCCCCAAATCAAGTTACTTTACTTAGCTAACGTTTTACTTTATTTGAACTGATCATGTCGTGAATTTACAGATGTTTGTTTCCTTGCCAGTTTCAGACCATGTCTTCTTGCAATCCAGGGGAAATAACATTTGACCAGTTGCAAGACTGGTTCAAGATCGGGAAAGAGCCCACTCAAATTGAAGTGCGTGGGAGTAGCACAGGGGGCCTAGGGATTGCGTCCAAGAGTGCTCCTCAACAACATCCGGAAGATTCAGCTACAGCTAAGAGTAAAAAGTTCGTAACACCAACAGTGTATAATCTGTTTACATAATTTTATTGAAAGTAAAATTGTTGGAAAGGTGTTTACGTGTCTTTCGTGTTTTTTTTCACAGGATTCATTAGCAGCCATAGTTTTCCCCTAGTCATTCGCTCTTTGGGGAATGACAGTTGGGACAAAATGTATATTTCTATATACCGTTAAGAAATATGCAGTACCTGTAATTTGTACATTTCGTTCTTAATGCTGGTAACTCCCTGGATACTCCCAACTCAACAACCAAGGTGTGCATGTGCACCCTTCCATATAAAAGCGCCAAGCCGCGAAAGGTTTCTTTCTCTCTTCCACAGCTGCCACTTCGTGCGCACGCTTCCTGATTCTCCCTGTTTGGTCTCCAATCCACCTTCACCTAACGCTTTTGTAAAGGCATCCGGTCACCTCCCGACTCGCTCATAAAACTAATGTGCTTGTCTTGTCCAGATTGGATGTATCGCCCTTTCGTCCTGTCACGAAAAGCTGGAAGCAAATCATTGGAAACAAGCGTGACCCTCAAGCGGCTTCATCGTCATCATGGTGGGCCATGAATCAATGAAAAGTTCCAAAAGTAGCCATTAATCGTTTGTAGATCTGTAGATATGTGGTCAAGTAGAACTCAAGTGTCTATTGACTTATGAAGGTGGCAGCTGATGTCCAGTGAAAATTTGTACTTGTACTTTTGGTTTTGCGTTTTTCTGTGAGTATGACTCTGAATTGTGAGTTAACGAAAGAAACATGACCATCACAAATTAAATTCGCAGTCGCCACGTCACACTCATCCTCCCAGCATCTTCATCAGGATGACTCCCTCTTTTGTCAGCTGAAGACGCAGTGCTTTTCCTGTCGACCATTGATTTTCTCTGCATCCTCACCATGCTGACGCCGCTCCAATTGAAGCCTCCTTGCGGAAAACAACTTCTTTCCTATCAGCCCTGTTCCTCAGGGCAAGACCTCACCCGCCCGCATTTTTCTTTCGTCCATTCTCCTCCAGCCAAGCAGGCGCAGCCAGTCGAAGACACGCTCGTCTTTTCCACTTCCTCTTTTGTCCAGACCCTGTTCCGAAGATGCGTCTTTCGTCTCCAATTGGAAGATCCAAAGGCGTTTCCAGGAACCCTCCCACTAAGAAGTCCTCTCTTTCGCCGGCAACCTCTTCACTACCTGACCCAGATGTTGTTGTTGGCCCGTCGTTTTCGCCTCGTGCATTTCCTCCCAGCTCTCCATTGTCGCCGCGCCTTTTGTCGAGCCCGGCGATCACCACCTCTGCTTCTGCTGTCCTTTGCGGCCATGCGTTTAAACCGTCATCACCCCGCAAGGCCTAAATATCCAAGTCAAAGACAATGTCTTCGAAGGCCAACCCTCTGACTCGAGACTCTTCCATCAAGAAGCAACTCAACCTTCTCCTGCTTTGCTTTTTTGCCACTCTCACAGCTTTACCGCCGACTCTTTTGCTTGCCACCGGTGAACCTCTTTCGTTGGACATCCCTTTCGTCCCTTCAACGCATGACTGAAGACGTCTTAACGTCACCATCTCTGATGGTTACAAAGCTTTGACTTCTCCCACCAGGTGTGCCTTGAACCTCTTTCGTTCCATCAGGATAAACTAAAATCTAACTTCAGAAACGACACCCAGGCAACTGCTCATCCAGATCGGTCCTGCCCCTTTTTTTCGTTCACCTTGGACAGCTGATTCCACATCAGTAAAAGGAATCTCCCTCAAACGGCCTCATCTTTCTTTTGGTCCTGCTTGCACTCCTCCCTTTTTTCGTTCTCCATGAAAGAAAAACACCATTTCCGTCATGATCGTAAAATCTACTCTGCATAATGCCGGCAACAAGGGAAGTGGTGATTGTTTGAGGGTCAAAATAAGCCTTTGCCCAAAAAACGGTATGGGTAAAAGTTGGTCAGCTGATCGTTTTAGATTTGATATCGTTTTATTCGGGCCGGATTCCCAGACGATACAATTGGGACGTAATTTAACCAACAATAATCATGCACACTTCAATATCTTAGCCTAGAGTAGTCATCCAAACTACGGACTCCGAGTGGTATTCAAGTTTTAATTCACAATGGTTTGTTTTATGATTATTTCACAAGATTGTCAGGATGATCAAAACAAACAAGAGTCCCTAAGGACTTACTTTTAACACTTATCCAAATCAATTCCTGTGGTTAAGTTGCTTCCAGACAATTAAAGCAAAACTGTGATTCTTTCTGTTATCTAGTTCTCAACCAGCAAGTTAAACACGTCTCCTTTACAACGAGACAACAAGGCAAACTAATCAAGGCTCGGCTTAGTAGACCATTTAGTAAATATCAGTAACTAAATACAGATGCTAACCTATTTACGTTGCCTTTTGGACTTATATGTCAGACTGCCTGAGCAGGGAATCGAACCCAGGTCCTTTGAACCCAACGGCTGAGGTTCTACCGCTGAGCCATACTGACAGGGCGTGTCAGTATGGCTCAGCGGTAGGACCTCTTCCTTATAGTTCAAAGGTCCCGAGTTCGACTCGCGCCTCTCAGGCAGTCTGACATATACCGTAAATCGTGTATTCAAAGCCCAGTTGAAGCTAAAGCCCACCCCCTAAAATGCTGTAAAGTCAAAATCATGAAATAGTGGAGTTAAAGCCCACCGCTCAAACTGTTGTTTTTCTATGAAAAATTACCTAAAAGTTATATGATGTGAATAAAGATAGTACTGCTTGGTATATTTACTGGCAAACAGTAATACTGAAAGAGTCCACTATTACCACAGGACTCTTTCTTTAGCTCCTAGCACCTGCACAAGGCATCTCTCACCTAAGACTCCTTCCTTCTTCACAGCAATTAAAAGGATGTAAAAATTGGACTTTCAGAGATCGTTCAAAAGCTTCGAATTTTCTGTAATAGATGTCCAGAAAGGTTAGAAAATTGATAATGCTTGATTTAAAGCCCACCCCCCTATTTTTGCCAAATTAACTGCATAAGCCCATGGGCGTTAAATCCACGATCTACGATAAGTCCAAAAGGCAACGTAAATAGGTTAGCAGCTGTATTTAGTTATTTCTTGTGAGCCTTTGGCTTTCCCGTCTTAAGTAAATATCAGAGTTGGTAGAATGATTGTAATTAGCTCCTGTGTTCTGTGATCAATCTACGCTGCTGGTGAAGGCACACCCTGTGCCCTGGCCTGGGACAACTCTCCCTCCACTGAATGTCGGCTTGCTTCAATCACTCAGTAACTCTTATTAAATTGTTCTTTTCAAGTACTAGGACTGTTGAATTTTAGGCTAAGCTCAATATGAATACTTCTAACTCTCAAGATGGCAACTCTGTCCCTAATTTTGGTTTACGCACCACATCTCTGCCTCATGTCAAAATTATAGGGACTACTGTCATTGGTTCTACTGGCCCTTTAAGCTCCACCCACCTCATTGTAATGACTTTAATATTAGCTCAGGTGCGAGGTGACATTCACGAGGTTAATGCTGACTACATTTCAGGAGAAAGGCATCGTCTACCTGCTGCCCCTACTCCCCTCCACTTTAATGTAAGCAGCACACCCCTCCTGCTTAACTGAAGATGGCCTTGAGCCATTAGTCTGCTGAATGCTTCCTTCCAACTGTGGTCTACTATGCTTTGCCTCAAAATATTAGAAATAAATGTCAACTTCAGAAATTAATGACAGCACAACTAATTAAGATAAGAACTTGGCAATTTCACCTAGCCTACATGCTTTTAAAATTATGACCTCTCTGTCATAGGCTTTACATAATTAATAAGGCTATACCGAACGAAAATTTGTCAACTGACCCGAACCAAACCGAACAAACCTTAAATAAGCCGAACACCGAACACTTCCAAACCGAACAAAAATGTACCAAGCCAATCTATTTTAAACTAAAATGTAAAAGAACTCAGTTCACAAAGATTCATAGGCTTACCGGTTGGTCGATATATTAGCGAATTGGTCGTTATTTTCTTTCCAAGTCGTTAAAAGTCGATAAAGTTCTGTTTATGTCGATAAAAAAAATTTTGAAATTACCACCAAAATGACACTTACAGCAGTCAAAATTTCCAAAAACGGCTCAGCTTCTGGGGGGGACCCCCTATGTCCTTTTTCTGTTAACCTATCGCCACTAAATTTGAATTTGTGTTAATGCGGAAACAACTACATTTTTCAAATGAAAGTTGTTAAAAAGTTTAAACTTGTTAATTTCGAAGGTCCAAAATTTGACGATAAGAGTTCATAAGATCCCATATTAAAGGACAAAAGTGACCCAAAAAAAGGCCACGAAATGAGGGCAAAAATTACCCTACGGGACCGGTAATTATTTATCGCCGGGGAGGATGGGAAGGGTCATGAAGTTTTCAGGTCCCATCAAAAGGGAGAGATCAAAAACACACTGACCAACTGGAAAAAAAGTCATTTTTGGACCACAAGTCAAAATTTCCAAAAACGGCTCAGCTTCTTGGGGGCAAGCCCCCCAGACCCCCCATGCGGTTTACAAGGTTTTGAAACTATACTATTCCTGGTAATACTGTTTAAAAAAAAAATTTATAGAAAAGCTTTGGCACCTGGTTTCTTGGGGTGTTCTGCATTTTAGTTTCTGACTATGTTAGGAAGTGGTCATATAAGCAAACAGTGTGTTCATCATACTTTTGTAGGAATCTCGACAAAAGATGGGTGTAAAATAATTTTTGTGGGGTTGTTCACATCATTTTTGGACCTTAGGGTGGGAGGAATCAAGGTTTTTTTCAGGTCTTGAAGGGGGAGTCATCGAACATTTAGTGGTCACATTAAAGTTTTCATTTCCCACCCCACCCCCACGGCCATAACTAATGACCCCTCAAGATCCCCTGAATCAATGGAAAAAAATTAAAAGGAGCATGTTGATTTCAAAAGGGGAAGCTCTTCTCCAATAATACATCAAGTTGTTTTGCACAAAACTGAGGTAAAAAGTTTTGCCATTTCTTTCGTCTTTCGACGCTCCATTATTTAAAAACTGGAGCATGTTTTTGTTTTAAAATGTGACAGTTTTTTTTTTACAATAATACCTCTAGGCCTATAGTTGTTTGGGATACAACTGAGAAAAAGATTTCATTAATTTCACCTTTCGATAGTACATTTAAAAAAAAATTTCTGCCCCTGACCTGCTGCCTATGCTTGCACACAGGAGTCGTCGTCATTCATTACAGCCTAAAAGTCCAAAATGTGCAATTAAGTCAACCCTCAATCGTCAATGGCCAGCTTGCCTGTTTATATAATTCTAAACTGAATCGGTTTAATTTAATTTGGAAAAAAAAATATCTAAAAAAAACATGATTTAGTCCAATAAAATTTTTACGAAACCTACCTAAAATATGAATAAAAAATATCACCAAAATTTGCCTGACAATTTGTTGCTTCAGTGTTCACTGGAGGCTAGAAACAGGCACTAAAATAACGTAAAATGCTTCAGCTTCCGGGGCTCTGCCCCGGACCCCACTGTGGGAGCTTACAGCGCTTCCCCAGATCCCTTAGCTGAGCTTGGCGGACCCCTCAAAAGTACTTTACTAGCAGCACTAATGGCATTCTTTAAACCAGTTGGCAAAAT
>JAHWFP010032172.1:21946-45704 GCA_023313725.1 Lithobius niger
ATTTCGTTCCCTATAATCAGAAGCTGTGATAAAAAAAAAAAACTGAAACTTTTAATTTTAACGAGCCAGGTTTAGAACTTTATTTGAAGAGGGGGGGGGGAAGGAATCAGCCGTACAAACCAATTGTTTTGTTTTTTTGATAACCGTAGACCAAACGTTATCATGTATCTTGGTGACTGCTGTTGCTTGCATTTGCGGTTTTGCATTTTTTCAGTTCGTTTATGTCTGACGAGGTCTTATTCAATAGATATTCGGTCGATATTTTACGATGGAATGGTCGATAATTTCGATATTTTTGTGTGTAAGGACCGCTGGCAACCCTGAAAGATTCATCAAAGCACAAGTTTCTTAACAAATGTAGGTATTTTCACATGGACTTGTAAGTCCATAGATGTTGAAACTCTGTTTAAACATAAAAAAAATCTCCACTACTTTTACATTTTCCCTGATAATTTCTGAACCGTTAGAGCTAGGTACTTGTGGTTTGGACCAACAGAAAGCTGGCGAAAAAACCTTCAAAATGGTGTATTCAAACGTCAAAATCCGTCGATTAGAAGTGAAAATATGTTCGGTTTGGTATTTTGCGTTTCAAAGACCGAACACCGAACCGAACACCCTCTGTTCGGCCATGTTCGGTTTGGTACAGCCTTAATAATTAATGAAGGATGCTTAAGTATTCATGAGTATGTTTGTATTAATATGCAAGAATGTTTATTACTGGTAATTAACATAAATTAGCTGTAAAATGCCCACTTTATTATCATAACAGATTATTCTAGCACAATGAGAAGCCGATTGCAGAGGAGTAGGTACTTTTCTTATAAGCTAAGATTAATGTAAAATTTTATACGTATATAGGCAACGCTTTTAGAATTTACAATTTTACATTTGTTCGCCCAGTCTTTTTTTTTTTTTTAGTATGGTTGTAAATAAAAAGAAGAATTCGCTACCTGAACGTCTGTTTGACCGCAGTCGCCGCTATTAAACGGGGTGTCCTGGGTTCGAGTCCCAGTCGGGGCAGTAGTCTTTTCTTTCTTTCTCAGACTACTGTATTGTGTATCCTCACAAGGCCAGTCTTTAATGCTGACTGCTTGCTTCGTATTGCTTTTTCAGTAAATTCTGTTCTTTCTTCGAGGAAAAATAATGATAGGATGGAAGATCCGGGTAAATTTGACTTGGATATATGTTTTATGTTTCTCGACATATTGATTCATTTTTGCAAATGGGAAACCGTACTTTCCAAAGTCAGATAAAGAAAGCATGGGAAATGTTTTGAATACCATGGAAGCAGTGTATCGTGTACCTTGCAGAGACTGCGATGCTGTGTATGTGGAAGAGACCAGGAAAGGTGTCCGAAAGAGAGTGGCCCAACACATGGCGAGCGTAAGGAATGAAGCAGAGGACTGGGAAAGCACAACAACACTGCTAAAATCAAATTCAGCTCGTAACTCCCACCTCTGATGCTTGGAATCCAGTGCATGAAAAGAGTGGAGCAGAGTTAATGAATTAGCGGGATGCAGCGTACCCAAGGGTAGCTCACTTGATGAACCGTGGCATGAGTGATTTGCTTTGCAGACAGTGGAAGCTTGGTAGAGAGAGAGAGAGACACGACTGCCCAATAAAGACGGGAGGCTGCGAAACTGGCAGTTTTGAATGCGCAAAAAGTGTTTACTTTGAGTCGTAATGTAATAATCCAAACTTTTCTTCGTTAAGCCTGAGTGTTTACTTTGTGTTGTAATGTAATAGTCCAAACTTTTCTTCGTTAGGCCTGATGAAGACATCAGTTAGCTGTTGAAAATTTGCATGAATATAATATTGTGGTCTTAGTTTGAGTTTCAATGGTTAGGTTAGGGTTAGGACAGTTGCCTTGGACCGAATTTCACCGATCATTGTACGAGTTATGTGCGAGGAACTTAGTGCAGATACTGACCAAATCACTCCTACCACATGATTTGGCTGCCATCTTTGTCGATGGGCATGGTCATGCCTTTCGTGTCTTCGTTAGTCCTCTGCAGCGACTTGACATTTCCAGCCTGACATGACCTGTAAAGACTGAGCACCAACTCTATTAACGAGGCCGATTGAGGTGCAGTCGTTTTGTTGATTCAAGCCGAGACGATGACCGCATTCAAGGCTTGCTGAGATCCGCTCATTCGTTCAGGCAACACAAGTATTTTATTCAAAAAACCAACAATAGGCCTAGCTGCCTAGTTAGTTTTTTAAGGTTTTGATGAACACGGAAATCGTGGTTTAGTTATCGAAACCAACCTATCCCTAGCCCAACCTTCACGAATGTGAATTGTACGGCACTTGCCATTTGGCCAGTAGATGTTAAAAATCACTCGCCATTGTCCGTTACCTCCTCGCCACGTAGAAACAATTTTAGCAGTTGTGCTGCTATTTAATGCTTAAATATTGTTTGCATTATAGTAACTCTCCAATCAATTAAAGAGGCTGGTAACAGTATTGCACACTTGGATGGACAGCCCTTGTAAGGCAGCAAACCACTTGTTTCTAACTAATGCGGTTCCCGAGATATGACAATTTAAGCATTGGGGTTACTGCTGAATTTTCCTCGCCGTTTGGCGAGTGGCAACTGACATTGGTGAAGGTTGCCCTAGCCTAATACAAAAAACTACAAATGTCATTTACATTTTACCGTTGTAGGCTACAAAGATAGCCTAATAAATTGTTACAAAGATGTGTGAATATTTGGGTCTAAGAATGGAACAAATAAGAATAATAATTTTTTTGTAAAAACCCTGTTTATTACTGATTTTTGGCATAAGCTTCCCTATACATGATAACTTAGAGGACTAATGACCATTTTTTTTTGCCTAATTTTAGATATGCAATGGAACATCCGTACGATTACGTAGAAGAGTATTTGAAGTTGGATGAAGCTTCAGAGAAACAGGTTAGATTAGTCTCTGTGTAAACTAGAAACTGCAGCTGAGAACATCAACTTACGGGTGAACTTTTGTTACTTGACAGTCGTTTTGAAATTTGTGAGCTTTAATTTCTTCCATCGAGTAACTTGTAAAAGTTGAGCTGAAAATTGTTAGTTTTATAATTTCCGATGTTTTTTCTCTCACGCAAGTGTGCATATGCAGTTAGTACAAAAGTAGGCTACTCATAGTCTCATACTTAACATCAGAAGTTTTAAATCGTTTGTAATGAAGAATTTTAATCAGCGTTAAATTCATTGTACTACAGTGCTGATAAATGTGTTTTTTTCTAATTTTTTGTCATTTAACTTTAAATATGGTCCATACGTTCATTTTTCTACTTGTGGTACTGGTATGAGAAAGTGCAAAAGTTACAAGGAACCGGACGGGATAAGCAGTGGTAAATTTTACCCAGACAGAAAAAACAGTACGGGCCTTAAGGAACTCCTGGAGAAACAACGGAAGAAAGCGGAGACAGGTGGAAGAAAGAAAGGTGAAGAGCAAGAAGCTGAAGAAATGATCCTGAAAAGTGTTCAAAATGCTAACGAAGGAGTGTACCGCATCCCATGTGGTGACTGTGATGCTGTCTATGTGGGTGAAACAAGAAAAGGAGTTTGAAATAGAGTAAAACAGCACATTGCCGATACATTGATTAAAGTATGAACGAACAGCATTGCAGTCCACCACAAGGAGACGCAACACAAGATAGATTGGGAAGGAACAAAAACGCTTCTAATCTCCCAACTCCAGAAGTGCTATTCATCTGAGAAGCCTTGAATCCCTGGCTATTCAACACCACAACCAAGAGAAGGCTGTGCTGATGAATATCCAGGGACCCTCAAACCCTGGAATTAGCTATCTAATGCGTTGCGAACTCAATGTGTTGGTGAGAAGAAAATGGGAAACCAACCCAACAAATACCGGAGGCCACGCTCACGCTTCAAATTCCTAGCAGACGACGAACGGTCGTTGCACGATGTTTTGAGTTAAAGTGGACTGCCTGAAGAAGATGATCGCCTGTGAGTTTACATCTCCAGAGCTACTGATCATCGAAAATTTGCGGAGATATGAAGTGATATCTTGACTTTATGAAAATAAGTGTGTCTACAGTGATTTCTTCTACATATTGCACAATTTACCTTATATTCGGGCTGCCTTACCATCCCACATCCCTGCACCAATGCAAGCAGCTATCTACAGGCCACATAGCAGAATCGGCGCGATGCGCTACAATTAAGGCTCGGCCGATACCGATACTAGCGGTATCGGTATCGGCTAACTGTTTGGTCAAATATCGGTTTTTGCGATATCTTCGCCAAAAATTGTCCGTTTTTTATGTTCCAATACACCATTTTAACCGTTTTTTTCAAAGGCTTTCCAATGGTGCTAATTTCAGAGTGATAGCTTCAGTCGTTCTCAAATTATTTAACAAAAACCAAAAACAGTTTCCAAAAAGCGCACTTTACTGCAAGATGCTTGCTGGTGGAGCTTTGAGATTCGGCATTTTTCATCAAATTTTGTTTCTGAATATTGAAGAAACATTAACTTTACTGGAAGTAATGCATTGAAGTATCGGCGTCGGTATCGGTGATGTAGCATCGGACCGTATTGGTATCGGATCGGATCGGTCAAAGTTGGTATCGGCCGAGCCTTAGCTACAATACGTCGCGGACTGTTGAAGGCTGCCATGGACAAATTTTGGCGAATTTCTTCCGTTTTGACAATTTTTGACCGATTTTGACATTCTAATATACCATTTTTATCGTCTCGATCTGAGAATTCCATTGGTGGAGTAGCCAGATGAATAGGGTAAAGTACTGAAAAGTTATTCAGTAAAAACCAATAAATATGCGAGTAACCATACGATAAAAGCAGATTAGCTGCAGACAATTTTTTTCCGACAATAGGTGTCGCAGTCACTGGCAAAAAAGTTCTGCTTCTGGGTCTACAGGCATCAAGTATCACCCCCACTCAAGCATTCCAACCGATTTCAAATTTCTTTCTTTTTCTTTTTGCTCCTTAGGCCTTGGCAGTAAATCGTCTGGCAAGTGGACTCAATCAACCTGATGATTTGAGCACGAATGCCTCAATTGCTAATGTCACTGATTTGGACGCTGAGGAGCTGACCCAAGTTTACGAAAATTATGATTTTTCACACACATATAATCCAAAGCTAGTAATAAGCAAGCACAAGGAAGAGGTAAGTTTATTTGTGATGTAGTGTATTTTCGTGTTCTGTCAAATTAATAGATGGTATTAAAAACTTAGATGTGCAATTCCTTGTGTATTTGTTTTTGTATGTACAATTTTCATGCTTTGGTGATTGTCAAAGACAGTGTTGTTTCAATATTCAGTGTACATCGAGGGGTGGGTGATACTTTAAACATTTGAGCTGTGCCAAACAGCGGGGATGCAAATTGTACTCTGCCTGTTGCCCACATCCATACTCGAAAAACTTGGAATCTGATGAAAATACAGGGACTTCACAAATTTTATCTATTTTTTTATATTCCATTGTACATAATTAATTTCTGATGGGGTTAAAATAAAAGCCTGTAGCTGATTTATTCTATTGAGCTTCCTGGTTTTAAAAATGTAACAAGTTATTAAAAAAATGTTGCTGCCACCACAATTCTCTTTTCACCATCTGGTGTCGGTAGCAAGACAGCGAGCTGGTTGCATTGTCAATGGGGAAGGCGGACTTTAGGTACAATAGTGACTGGTCATAGGTACCTTTTTTAAATTCACCCGATGTCAGAGCAAAAACTCAGAAACCCGATGAGCAACCCTTCCCAATGTCGGTCGCCACTCGCCATTTGGCGAGTGGAAATCAACAGTTGGCGACTTGGAATTTGCCTTACTCGCCAAAATGGCGACTAGCTGCAGAGCATGCCACTAAAAAAGGGGTATCTCTGGAACCGTACAAGTTAAAGACGAACGGTTTGCGGCGTTATGCTTAGATTTATAAGGGCTATATAACTGGATTTTCTGTATTAATACTGGAGTTTAAGAAAATTCCACAATTTTGTTAATGCATACATTAGAGAAACCTTTCATCATACAAAACGTATTAAGTATGTGACGAGTAGAAATTGTGAAATGGCGAGTGCTTTGTAAGGTCTACTGGCCAAGTGGCGACTGCTACTAGATTGACATTCGGAAGGGTTGCCGATGAGACATCCTCCCCATTGGTGATCGCAGCGCTGTCCCCACTTGTGTGTACTGACTGTATAGAGAGGCTCCAATGCACCGTCAGAGCGCTCTGTTTCTGCCTGGCTGCAATCAAAGATGGTGGAGAGTGACGGGGTGATCTCTGGCATAGCTAAGGGACAGAAACCCTGGAATGTTTGTGAGAATTGCAGTGGAGGGCGGGGGCCCTACCTGTTCTGCAGTGATACCGTCGCCGATTGCTAGGTGGATCTGCCATGTGATTGGTGCGGCCTACAAGACAGGTACTTCCCAAGACCCATGCTCATGAACTTGGAGCGATGGCAATTTCATGAGCATTCAATGCGGGAACCCCATTGGAAGAGGTCCTAGCGGCGGGAAGTAGAGAAGCAAGACTACCTTCATCGCCCACCACCTGCATGGAGGTTGAGACTGCCACGACTTTAGTGTACAGTGGGACCCGCTTTTCTAGCGGTAGGTAGCACAATCTGGCACCGATAAGAGGAATGAAAGACTGAACACCTTGCAGGAGCAGTTAAGAACCAGGAAGGTTGGTAAGGTACCGTTTATTAGAGGTAGGATACGCCCACCGTTGATGAGACAAAAGTCAGCATAAAATGCAGCTAAATATTTTAGGATAGCAATAAAAACAGGGTTTTACCCCTAAAATTGGTTTCTTGTTGCCGAAACATCTTAACGTAATAATTTTTGCATTACGTTGATCCTCAATGTTGTTTTCCTGGAAGTTTTTTAGTTGCGCGTAGCCGCCTGCTTGCATGCCCACACTGCGCCTGCGCGGCGCAGCCCTCTATAAAAGCGAGAGTGCGAATGCTCCATTTCCTCCAGAGGCTCTTACCTGTCACCTCGCTCCTCCTTTCCTGATCTTTCGCTTAGGAATTTGGATTTTGACCGAAGATGGCGGCTACTCCCGAAGTCTCCGCTTCGCCTGCTGTTCACTCTCGTGCTCCGCTTCTGTCTTGCGCTCTTGGCAGCCTCTGGGTCTCTACTCAGGACCACGCCTCTGACACACGCCCCCTTTCTGCAGATCAAGAAGATGACTCCCCTCTGCAAGCGGGCCAACGCGCTCCACCAAAACCAGACCTTTCGGTGCTCGATAAGGATCTCCGCTCCACGAAAGACTCCTACCATGAAGCGAAAAAGAGTTACCGTCAAGACGTCGCTGCTCTCAACCCCCCGGCGGCTCCATACTCAATGCTGGATGTTTCTTCTAATTCATCCCGCAAGGACCAAGCTATCACTCGCAGTGAAGTCCACGAACTGGTCGAAACTGCCTTCCGTAGACACTCGAAAGATGCAATGCCGCCTCCATCTTGCATGTCTTCCGTTCGTTGCGCCTGCACTCAAAACTAGGTAGCTTCACCCGCCAGCCACGAGAGCTAAATGCCGGACTGTTTTCTCTACAAGCCGTCCCAGTCCGCTGTCGCCCCCGTCATTAACTGTAGTCTGAAAACAGGCTTTGGCTTCGCACTGCGAATTCGCGACTCCAAGCCACACAGTCTTCTTGGACAGTCGACCACCCTCCTGACATGCCTCTTACGCAATGAAGGTTCCTTGCTCGGCAATGACGAACCTTTGTTCCTGGACAAAGACCCTCCTGCTCCATGACCGGGCCGCGAAACAAGCTTCTTTCGTCCTTTCGGGGACGGCGCCATGAACCCTCGCAACTTTGACACCTACACGGAATGCGAGTTCCTCTGCAGTGAAGTGTAGCTAGATTTCGGCACAGCCCGAACTATCCCGAAAAAAGCCGAAGTCCCAATTTTCTTCCTTTACGACAGCTACAAATGCCTACGTATGAGCCTCCGGGCCGCCTCCCAGGCCGACGTCCTAAATATGGCAGTCAACGCTCTCTGCGGGAAGCTTTCGGCCGATGCCAGTCGCGAAGAAATCCACAACCTTTCATCTCTCATTTCGCAACTATTTCAAAAAGCCAGCTTCGCAACCTACCATTCTTTAAACTGGGCAACAAGGGCACTTTTCAATAACACCCTCCTTCTACGCGAGATTGCATTGAAGTCTACTAGTAGCTGCAACAACTCAACAAAACACCGCCTTCGGAATCAGCCAAGCCATGAGTTCGACACTCTCTTTCGGGGTTTAATCCCGTCTCTCGCACCACATCTAGACATCTCGCGAAAGCCCAAACCAAAACGACCCCAACCAGTCAACCAACCGTCCCTTCCACAGGAACAAGCCGCCGAACTCTCGGGCACCATCGTAGGATTGGAACAAACCCCCGGCCTCCTCGACTATGCCCCGAATGAACGAAAGCTCCAACACTCGTAGCAAGCAATCCCAGTCCTTTCGGAGAGACCAACCACCACGCTCCCGCTCCAACCAACGCAGTCAGCACAAGTGTGCGGCAACCCTGGACCGCCGCAGCCACTACTCGTCACCAGGGGGCAGAAGCTCCTGTCGCAAAAGCCAACAATGACGCCTTTCAACTCTCCTGCTTTCCAGTCGGCGCAAGACTCTGTCATTTTCTCCCAGCCTGGCAAAATAACTCATAACGCAGAAGTTCTTTCGATAATCAAGCACGCCTTTCGCCCAACCTTTATCTCAAAGCAGGGTTGGGGTTTTTACCGGTTTTCTTCCAGTTATTACTGGCAAAAACCTGCAAGCTGCTTCACTAACTTATTTCCACAGTAAAATATATTCTTCTCACAATATCTATGCAAATTTTCAACAGTTAGTTGCATAGATATTGTGAGAGCAATATCTTTTACTGTGAAAATAAGCGTATGAAAGTTAAATAAGAAGAGAATAAGAATTTTCAAAGTAAATGATGTGAAGTTTTCAAGGGGAGTGTTTATAATTGCCAATATTTGACTATTGTAGGGTACACTTTTTTTTTTATTTGACTTCAAATTATTTTTTGCCATATATTTGGCCAAAGTGGCAAAAACCAGATTTGCCGGGACGGTAAAAACCATGGTAAAAACAGGTTTTAACCACTTGGTGGCAAAAACTTGCCAACCCTGTCTCAAAGCCTCCTTTTGCGGCCTCCCCTCCTTGGGACTTCCTCCACCAGTGTCGGAAACACTATCGTTCGAAATTTTATAACTTCTTTGGAAAAAGGCCATCAAATAATGCCACAACCCGGGACCAGGATTTTACAGCACTATTTTCACCCGTCCAAAGAAAACAGGAGGCCTACGACTAATTTTCAACATGAAACCTCTCTACAAATTCATATCCAACGACCACTAAAAGGTCGGACAGATTGGACAGTCTCAATCGACCTAGAAGATGCATGCCTACATGTTCCCCTTCACCTGGCAATAACTCATTACTTCCGCTTCATCTACGACCGAAAGGTCTTCGAATTCTGCTGTCTTCCTTTCGCTTTAAACGCAGCACTGAGAATTTTCACCATGGTCCTAAAACCGATCTTGGCAACGCTACACCAGCAACAAATCCAAGCAAATGCTTACCTCGACGACTGGGCACTCAACAACCGAGACCCCTTACGACTCGAACTCAACCGAGACCAGACAATTCTCCTTCTAAACCAGTTGGGATTCTGAGTAAACCAAACAAAATCACACCTAACCCCCGGCAGAAACCTTCACATTTCTCGGGGCCTCATTCAATTTACAATTGGCAACAATCTCTCCCTCATTGGAATGAATCAAAGACCTTCACATACCAGGCAACAGGAATGTGATTGCAGACTCTCTGTCATGCCGTAAAGCCCTGACAGGCGAACGGTGCCTCAAGAAATCCATTTGCGAATATCTCTTCAATATCTGGGGCACACCAGTGTTACACCTATTCACCACGAAGCACAATGCCAGACTTCCCCATTACATCAGCCCGATTCCGGACGAAAAAGCAATGGCAGTCGACGCCCTAACGTACTCTTGGCAAAACCTGTACGCATACCTGTCCCTCTTTTCAAGCTACTACCGCAGGTTCTTCAAAAAATGGAAGAAAGTCGAAACTCAAAACCTCTTTTTCCGAGTGAGATGGCGGCGCTTGCTCGAGGAAGAGACTTCTTCAGGGCGTCGCCTCACTGGTCGCGCATTACACTCATGACACACATCGACTTCTGAGCCAAGAACTCTAAACTGGAGGAAGCGCCTTACCCCATCGTCCGATACCGATCAACACGTTGGCTTCTACGCTAGAGGCGGGATGCGCAGATCGATTGCACTGCCCGGTTAGAGCACTGAGGTTCTACCTGGCGCGCACCAAGGACTTCGTGGAGGATGGCAGGGAACAGAGGAACAGGTCATGGGTACCCCTGTTTGTCAAACTGTCACCAGATAGAGAAAACCTTACGAGGGAGCCGGCCACACCATCTACCATCGCTCGGTGCATTTCCAGGACGATTGAGGAGTCACACGGAGCCTGGAGGAATCGTCGAAGGGGGCGGCCAGGGCCCACGAGGTACGGGCTCTAGCCACGTCATGGGCTTAAGCGGCTGGGACGCCGCTGAGCGAAATCATGGAAGATGGAAGAGAAGAAGCACTTTCGTGGCACACTACCTGCGAGGAGTCGTGATGTCGGAGGCCAAGAACAAGGACATCAGCTTCATGGCAGCAGATAAAATAGTAAGGGGAAAATGAGGTAAGGGGTTTACGCACTCTTTCTGTAAGGAATAGACAGTGTTATGTAGCGACCCTGTTACGATATTGTTTTGATAGATCACTGTAGGTCATGCAAGGGCGAGGGTTCGATTCCTGCGTTTAGTAGGACAAAGTCGGCATTAAAAATACAGGTAAGTATTTTAGGCTAGCAGTAAAAACGAGGTTTTAACCTCTAAAAATAGTTTTTACTTAGCCTAAAATACTTACCTGTAAGAACCCACCCTCCTCCCACGTCGAAACACTTAACGGGGAGACAAACTGTGTGTAGTAGTGGGGAACGGGGCACCACCTTGCTGTGTCATGGGCTCTGGGAAACGCCATTGCTAGGACCTGGAGTGCATAAAATTCATGTTTGGGACGGGTAGCATTTCCAAATAATTGTAAAGCATTAAAAATACAGGTAAGTATTTTGGGCTAAGTAAAAACTATTTTTAGAGGTTAAAATCTCGTATTAAAACAATACTGGTATTTGATATCATTTAATATCAATTAGCTCTCACCCACAAAGATCTCTAGACAGACTGTTTCGCCCTTGTTTGGGCTCATCAGTAGAGAATACTTGTCATTGTTACTGGTATTTGGTACCGCGGTACACCGTGCGAACCGGTTTACAGCCCAACAATACTGAAGACGTCAGTCTGCAGAGGGATATTTCTTCTGTGGGGAATCCCAATGATCAACCTGTTTGCAGCATGTCAAAACCTGACCATCTTCCCAAGACGATCATCATCTGCGAGACAAGGGCAAGGTAATATCGTTTAATGCCTCATTACCGGCATGGGAATTAAGTAAAGGATCCTTGTTTTTCACAGTGTCAAATGCAGATGCGCCGAAATCAAGATGTTTGAAAACACGGAACACATTACAACAGAGTGCAAGGTGGATATGGACTCGTCACTAGTGTGACTGCAGATGATGTGTATGCCCCTCAAGCAGTACGAGGAGGACGAGACGTTGGTTAGGGCGAGTTTGTGTGCACTTCAACAGCAGATATAACGTACTTGGCAGCAACTGCGAAACTCTGTGAATTACTTGTGCCTTCATCCGGGGGACGCGATGTGACTGACATAAAGAGCACAGTAAAGCTAATGCGAAAAGGATCCGAATTCATACCGACGCAGTATTTGTGTGCCGATTCCACTGATACGCCGATTCCAATACCGATAGCGGGGAATTTAACCATGTACTGTAGTAAGTTTCTGGGCTAGTTCGGCTTATAATTTTCCTTCAACTTTTTTCCCACATTAATTTTTACATGCTCCACCAACCCAAAATTTATTCACATGAAATGTAATCTCCTTCTCCACCCTTCCAAATACAAAAAAATATACTCTGGTTATAATAACGGCGCTCTAAATAGATAGTGATCAACACCTGCTCTTTTAAGTTTATGTCGGCCTTGGCTAGGTTTCGCGTGCTTTTGTTTCCGATCTCACACGAAAGAACTAAATCTATCAAGAACATAGAAAGCGAAACAAAACAAACGAGCAAAATGATGTTAGCTTGGGTAAATTATTTGGGCTTGTAAGTTTCATTAATTCATATTTGGTCAACTCTTTCCGAACAGATTAATTTAGAATTAGGCTTCAGTTGGAAAGGATTTGTCATGGGACGCTCCCCACCCGGTTGGTCTTTCCCTTAGTCCCATGACCTTGCGTCCTTGCCACGCTCTCTCTCTCTCTCTCTCTTGTGTGCGACACCGAGCAGCATAGACGTGAGCGGCGTAACGGCACATGGGCGGGCCAAGCGGGTGAAGCGTGAGGCACAGATCATCCGACCCCAAGTGTCAGTTGAATGATTGTGAGCAGCCATGCAGAGGAATAAACCATCTGTCTAGGCATCCAAGTGTGTGGACTAAGTTAATGGTAAAGGAATGAGTGTATCCGGGCAAGGGGAAAGCGGCAGCGCCTAACATCGAAGCAGCCGAACTCATCGAGGTGCATCCAGCAGGGGAAAGCATCTCAAATTTTTTTTTTTCAGGGAACCAATTTTGATGGAATCTTCTTGGAAACTGTGGAAATTTTCTGAGTCCTATACCGATATCTGATATCTGTATCGGCACATCACTACAACGCAGTCAACTTAGATTTCTGCTTTGTGGCAACAGAAGCGGGCTGCATGGGCCCGCAGGACAGAGGGAGAGCTACCGTCGGGAGCCTGCCTACTGATGATCACCACAAGTGCAACCCCACAGATGCACGACTTAGGCATCAGGGGACCAGTTCCCCTCGTGGAGTCTTTTGTGGACGGAGGGGTCGTGACAGGAGTGGCCCACGGAACTGATATTTTTCAGACCCCCCCCCCCCCCCCCCCATTGCCAAGTGGGGGGACGACTTCAGACAGGTACATGGTAGACATTATGGTAGACGGGTTATACCCCGTCATTCGAGCAGACACCGTTCTTAAGGGAAGAATGACCCCAGTGCACTGTTGGGAAACCACAATTCAGCAGAGTATGTGGAAGAGATCCAGGTTCTTTTGGGGATGGGCGCCATCAGGGAATGCCTGCCAAACAGCATGGGGTTCTTCAGTCCAGTGCGCGCGATTCCAAAGAACAGTGGAGTGAACAGGCTGTTATTCAACCTGCGCTTCCTGAATTTGTTCATTGCGTCAGACCATTTCAAAATGGAAACATTTCAGTGTATTTGACCGGAATACTTTACTGTGTCCTTCAATCTTCTGGATGCATTACTTCACGTGATCCGTCACCCTTCTGTTTTCCACCGTTTCAGGTTTGCGTACAGCTCCATACATTTTCACGGTGCTAATGAAACTAGGGATGTGCGATACTCGAAAAATTCGAGCCGAGCCGAGTATGAAACTTGTACTCGAACTCGGCTCGCTGCTTGCGTCCATACTCGAAAAACTCGAATCGGGTGAAAATGCGATAACTTGGTCAATTTTTGACCGATTTTGATGACATTCCAATATACCAAATCGATCGTCTCGACGAGAGCTTTCCAGTGGTACTGATTAAAAGTCAATAACTGAAACCGTTTTCAAGTTATATCCTTAAAACTGAAAAACCATGACCCACACAGTCAACTAAGCACCGTCTTTGTTCTTATTATCTTAACAAATTAAAGGGAAACTTGCAAAAAAAATATTTCCGTCAAATACTCGAACTCGGCTCGATACTCGATTCTTCTGTTGCAAACTCGGCTCGGCTTGACTCGAATTAAAATTTTTCTACTCGCACATCCCTAAATGAAACCCATCCCATCCTCGCCCTTCTACATCGCAAGCGCATAGGAGCCTTTGCCTACCTCGACAATTGGGTGGTCCGGAACCAGGATCCCTGGAGGTTTGCACAATCAAGTCAATACCTGCGCCTGGGTCTGGGTATCAACCTGGAGAAGTTGAGGTTGGAGCTGACTAAACAATTTGATTTCCTGGGAGGATTTTTCAACTCTTTTGCTTCATAATTTGCCCTTCCCAACAGTGTGTGAATCATCTCCAGCAAGTGATCGAAAATCTCCTTACGCTTTAGGAGACACCAACCAGGAAGCTTTCAAGCATCATAGAAACATTAGATTCATGCGCGCAACTAGTGCCTTTTTGTAGTTGGCGTGTCCGGTCACTTCACTGGTTCCGAAAGGAGTTCTGGAGGCCAATAACATTATGGGAGGATATAATCCCACCGTCTCAGTTACCGACGAGCGACCTCTTGTGGTAGGGAAATTCGTGCAACGTGCAGACAGGGCGTGCCGATCCACAGTCTCTACCCCTGCCCCAGCATTACCTCTTCACGGACGCATTGACGGAGGGATGGGAAACCCACCTGGGGAAGTGGCAGGTAGCGGGGGTGTGGAGGCCGGAAGAGTACAAACTTCACATTAATGTGTTGGCACTTCCGGTGGTGTTCCTGTCCTTTTCTTCATGGATGACGGGCATCGAGGGAATGTCTGTTGCTGCGTCGTTGACAACACCGCTGCAGTTTCTTACATGAGAGAGAAGGCCTGCTCTCAATCTCCCTGTACAAGAAAGTTTTTCGGATCTTCGAGCTGCATCTGGACATCCGAGTCGCACTTCAGCCGTGACATCTAGAACCGCCTGAACACGCTCGCCAACAAGCTGTCACGGGGGAGCCAGTTCCCGATGATGGAATTGATGTTGGAGCCGAACGTGTGTGCAAGGCTCTTCCCTGAAATGGGGAACACCCCTAGTCAATCCGTTCTCAACGAAGACGAACAAATAGCTCCCATTATACGTGTTCCCATTCCCAGAGACCTTAACGACGGATGCCCTGAACCTTGATACGATGGGATTGTGGGCATATTTTTTCCTACCGTTCTACCTTTTCCAACATGTGCTAAGCATGGATATTCTTCCTGGTAACACCATACTCGGTAGCGGCGCCCTAGTCTGTGGACTTAGGCACTGACAAAGGACACTCCGGTGACACTTCCTCTGAACCAGGATCTCCTCTCAAGACGGGAACAGGACGCTGCACCCCAACCTAAGGGCACTGCACCTTCACGGGTGGAGACTTTGCCAAGAGAACTTGCCGGGGGCGGGGGCTTCTAGGCAGATTCTGGCGTGTCACAGGCCGTCTGCTAGACAGGTTTACGAAGCCAAATTGAAGTGGAGCGCGTTCTGCAGTGAAAGCAGGGGTCCCAGTGTAACCCATCAGTGCAACAGTTGTACGACGACTTCAGGAAGGGCTATCATTACGATAGTGATCAAAGGGTACAGGGTGGCCATCAACTCGGTGTTAACAACTTTGGCAAGTAATATTGTACAGGTCTCTCACCAAGCAGTGGCCATGCTTATGCAATCTTTTGTGCTCAACGACCAAAGGTGCGCAGACTGCCCAGCGTGGGACCCTCCGAGGGTCCTGCACTTCCTTTCTGGACCACCATTTGGCCCTTTGGGGAAAGCCTCCTTTTGTAACCTTTCATCCAGCACCATTTTCCTGTTTGCCTTGGTCACAGCAGCACAAGGGGAAATTGTTGCCCTTGCAAGAGGGAAGGAGTACTTAAGATACAGCAGCAACTGCTCTTAGGTATCATTCCTTCCCCAGCCCGGACCTCGGGGTGAAGACACAAAAACCGGCGGAAGCCACGGCACCTCTGGTAATTTTGACACACTCCCTCTGGTAGGACCGGAGTGTATCGAAAGAGTCCAGTATCCGGTCAGGACACAGAATGTTTTACTCAGCTGCAACAAAGGAGATCGTGGAGTTCCCCAAATAGGGTCGGAAAGCTCAGGGGGAAGTGGCTGTGGGATCCCGACCGTGGAAGCCTTTCTTTATGAAAGTTGACAGGGATAATGGAGGACCTTAAAAGCTGCCAGTGGATCCTCAGCTGGTGGCAAGGTGGACAAGAACTGTGATAAGAGAAGCGTACACAGTAGGGAATCGGGGCGAGCCCGGCCCCTCCACTAGAGCTCAAGAGGTAAGCGCTATGGCAGCATCACGGGCATTTTTGATGGGGACCCCTCTCGAGGCGGTGTAGGTGGCTTGTAAGTGGAAAAGCCAGGCAACCTTTATAGCTCACTATCGGAGGGAAGTGGCGACTGTGGGAATGGTGAGCCCGAGCATGGCTTTTGTGGCAGCTGGAAGTACTGTGACGACGAGTTAGGAGGGGAGAATCTCGCTTGGCGCAGGGTTCGACAACTACTTAGGGTGTGACAAAGTCAGAAAAAATGCAGGTAAGTAATTTCGGATAGCAGTAAAAGCGGGGTTTTACCCCAAAAAATAGGGTGTACTTATTCTAAAATACTTACCTGGATGATCCCCACCCACCTCCCGTGTGAACTCGCTGGATAGGGACCGCAGTGAGACAAACTGTGAGGTAGAGTGGGAACAGGGCACCACCTAATGGCGGTCATGTGCCCCAGGGAGTGCCATTGCGAGAACCTTGAGCTTAATAATAAATTAACGGTAGTTTGGGACGGAAAGCATTTCCCATTGGGAAAGCATAAAATACAGGTAAGTACTTAAGCAGGGTGGCATTCTACCTGGAAAACCGGGAAATTCAGGGAATTTATCAAGTCGGGAAAAAACAGGTGAAAATCAGGGAATTTGATAAACATGTACCAAAAGTCAGGGAGTTTGAACAGTTTCCCAAAAGTCTTTCACCTATAAAGAATACCTAATTCGGATTTAATTTTTTACTTTTAAAACTTTCACTTTATTTAAATTCAAACTTCGTGTCCTTTTTGTTCAATTTCTGATAAAGTGAAAATTCCTTAGGCCTAAGTGTGTTTTTAGTTTTGTTCAGATTGTGGCGTTTCCCTAATCTTTACCAATACTAGTTAAGGCTGTGCAATTTTTGATTTAGCAAAGCAATGCGATATATTTATTGCGATTTGAGTGACGTGGGAAAAACATGCTTCAAGTTCTGTACTGCACATTTCTTCAACCAAAAAAAACAAATCCGGGAAAAGTGTCAGTATTGTTCTGGAAAACCTAGAAAAATCACGGAATTTCATCAAGAGCTTTTAAACGCCACCCTGTTTAGGATAAGCAAAAATGTTTTAGGGGTAAAACCCTGTATCTCTGTATATTTTTGACTGTCTTTAATCTACTGGAGATGTCACTGCCGACTGTCTTCTTTAGGCGCTATACTTCCTCCACTCTTTTTCTTGTCGCTTCCTCACGTGTGTTGTTTGAAAGTTGGCTGTTGATCGAAGCCGCCTACAGTTGTTGGGCCGTCATTCCACTTTCGTCTTAGCTGTTCACAGAATTCTCCACGCAGCAGATACTTAATGGCTGGTTAGAAGGCCCCTGAATGTTCATCAGCACGATCAACTCTTGAGACGTGGTGTTGAATAGCCAGGGAGGCCATCCCATAAGATGGTGGATAAGATTGGAATTGGAAACAAAGAGGGTTTTTGTGCGTTACCAATTTATCTGATGTGAGGTTTCCAAGTGGTGCACTTCAACGGGCGAAAAAAACTGGTGAATTTGTTCTACAATTTTGGTTTGGCATACAAGTTTTCATGATGAATGTGTTTATTGTAATGAAAAAGTGTAAAATTGCCTGATTTTCCCTTAAAAGGAGTATCCCGTTAAACATTGGTATTAGTTTTAATAACTTTGTGTGTATTCTTCACATGTCAGTATATGCTTTGTTGTAATGAGTTGGTACTGGTAGTGATAAATTATTAAATCATTCCTGCCTTTTGTTCTTTTCACAGATAGTTAATGCAATAGAACTACAACAAGTGGTCGTTCTGGAAGGAGCTACGGGTTCGGGTAAAACCACCCAAGTTCCACAGTTTATTTTGGATCATTATGCTGAGAAAGGTCAGCATTGCAAAATAGTCGTCACCCAGCCGCGAAGGATTGCTGCCATGAGCATTGCAAGAAGAGTTTGTCAAGAAAGAGGCTGGCACTTGGGCCATTTAGTTGGGTACCAGGTAAGTCAATAGATAAAAATTATTAAAATATAAATTGGATGTTTCTTCCAGTGCAACTGATGGGTTATGTGTAAATTGTTAAGCGGTCATAATGGCCTTGCACAATGCATGTTAGCTGTTTAGTAATTTTGTCCAGTGCCATACTTAATTACGTACTTACATTCATCTTAAAACCACATGCAAACAAAAATTGCAGCAGAAATTCCAGTCGGAAGTTGCACAGCAGGCAAATTTTCGGTGATATCACCAGTAAAGTTACTTGTGAGTCTGTCACCTTCAGGCCACTGAAAACACTACTTCAGCTTACAAATAACTCTCGCACAGTTGCCAGAAGACGGTGACAGACTAACGAGTAACTTTATTGGTAATGTCACCGAAAGTTCGCCTGTGCAACTTCCGACTGGAATTTATGCTACAATTTTCGTTTGCGTGTGGTTTTATGATGACTGTAAGTAATAGATTAAGAAACCAAAGTAGCCTATAGTTTGTCTTCTGAATCTAAACCCTTTGCATGGAGCGTCGATACTCTCGATACTCTTCCTTTCTGAAGTTACATTAGCTACAATCATCCTGAAGTTGTTTATATATAAATTTGTGTTATAAAGCAAACATGGTGACCAAATTGATTAGAAAAGTTGCTAATCACTGGTCATTTTAACAGGACTGTGTGCAGTTAAACCATAAAGTGTTTCTGTATGGGTGATATACCTAAAGTCGCTCATTGTCCGCGTCCAAAAATCAAAAGATCTGCGGCGAAAATTTTACTTTTTCGGCGGAATTCCGCGGCAACCATTATATGGGTTTCCACGACTTTCCGCGTCAATAAAATTAACTTTCCACGACATTCCGTGCCCCCCACCCCTAAAAAAAAAAAATTGATTTTTTTTTAAACTTAGCCTACATCTACGCCTACTTCATACTTGTCGTGGTAGAAACTTACAAGTTTCCACAATTGGACTATATCAGTAATTTTTGCAAGAATAAATATTTCATTAGCGCCTCACTCAATGGGTGACGAAAAAAACACCAACTCGCTCCATTACCGACGACAATTTTTTCTAACTCCCTGCTTAAAAGGTTAACCAAAACTATAAATTTGGTAAAAAAAAAACGTGCGAATTGGAGGAAATAATTGATTTCCGCGATCGTCGGTGGAAACTTTAATGACCCCAAACATAGCAATAATCCCATACCACTGAAAATAAACTTCGTCAGAAGCTTAATTTAAGATCCACGATTTTTGGCTAATCCTGGAATCTGGTATTATGAGCTACTCTAGGTATACCGATTCTTGCGGTACAGCATGGTACCAAATACGGTGACGTGATAAATACTGGTTTTTCACAAAATACCGGCAACCGGCGTCTACAGTCGTCTGAAAACGACATAACTAGGGAAAAGCACACACGACCACCACGCAGAAGCACCACTAAGTACGCTTGAATTTTCGGTGAAGTGTAATACCCGTTCACCTTCTTCAGAAGTATTTCAACAACACAAAAAACGTCCGAAAACTACATAATGAAAGTTCGTGAATTCCAGAATTTCAAAAGCACGCGCGTGAAATAAAGCGACCAGCTTGAACTGAGCCTTCCCCCCTCACCCCTGTTGACCCTGTTGATGAGACCGTGAGTATTTCACCCGGATACTTGCTGACGCCTGGTCACCTTGCCAACCAAAGAGGATTAGTATACCGTGTGCCTTGCCAAAAGTGTGAATCTGTCTACATCGGAGAAACCAGGAGAACCCTTCTTCAACGCATCAAAGAGCACGAAATGCAACCATTAAGGGAGATCGTCAGAATGGAATCGCTCAACACCATCCGAGAACGCAACACCCTATTGCCTGGGACAAGGTTTCCATCCTGATGAATTCTAACACTATGGGCGCAGAAATCCACTGGCCACTAGCCAGTTGGCGATTAAATTAGGCAGGTTAGCGATTAAAATATTTGTCCAATAGCCAATTTGGCCAGTGGACTGGAGGGTGATAAATAGGGCTGAAACAAACTGGACGTATTTTCCCTTTTTGTTGGTAAATTTTATAAGGATTTTTCATCAGCTCTAACGCTTGGTTTCAAAAGTTAAGACAAGAAATGTTACGGATAGGGAGGATTTCTTTGTTTTCAAAACTTGTGTTCCTTCAAGGCCAGTGAAAATACCACAATTTATAAAAAACTTGTGTTCGATAATGAATTTGTTTTTAATTATTGGTTACTCGCTTCCAGTGTCTCAAGAACTTTTTAATTTGGCGACATAGGTTTCTTAGTTGGCGACTAAAAATTATGCTCTACCAGCCAATGGCGAATTAAAAAAAATCTGAATCCAACACGCACAATGATGCACATCTGAGGGCCCTGGAATCTTTAGCGATTAGGCGATTCACAACACTTAAACATCCTTTAACGAACATCACAGGACCGACATTTGATGGCATTGACAGATTCGTGGCACCTACGCTAGCAGCCAAGCTTGACGCTAAGTGGGGTATCCAGATGGAAGATAAAGATCAGTGACGCAACCATACGCGCGCGTGCTTTCGAAATTCTGGAATTCACGAACTTTCATTATGTAGTTTTCGGACGATTTTGTGTTGTTGAAATACTTCTGAAGAAGGTGAACGGGTGTTGCACTTCACCGAAAATTCAAGCGAATTGTGTGGTGTTTCTGCGTGGTGGTTGTGTGTGTTTTCCCCTAGTTATTATGGTTTTTCCTACAGTGCCTGGAACGCAGGACCAATTCCGGTTGTATGCTTGATAGAGGTTGTCTCTGATGACAAACACTTCGACTTGCATTAAATAAGTCGAGCCAAGTATTACTTTACACCCTTGTTGCTTGACATTGTTTTTTTAACCAAACACCACTGATCATTATGAGCTGACACGATACTGTTTAAGCCTAACTAACCTGCTTACGCACTCGCGATCGTAAAATTGGAAAGATGAAGTGCATGATTTTGAAAATACTGTAGAAATTTAGGTGTGTTGATTGTTGTTGCAGTGAAACCTTTTTATAATGTCCGAGGGTTATTGAAAGTAGAATTTTACATCAGGTTTCTATTGATTACCTGTAAATTTAGCATTCTTGTTCTCGAATGCTTTATCCCTAGAGTTACGGTTGAATAATCCCTGGCAGCTCACTGACCCTAATGCGCATGCACACATCCCTCCTATATGAAGACCAAAAGGCAAAAGTGTACATCTTCTTTTCTCTAGCAACTAAAACAGGTCTTCCCCACTGTGGGCATTTTTATCTGTGGACGTGTACCAAGGGTTTTCAACAACTAACTGTTGTCATCATCAGGCTTTTAAGGTTGATTTAGTCCCTGATCACATATAGCTTCAACGTTGTTTACAAGTGCCGTTTTCGAACTCGCCGGTAATCGTGGCCTTCTACATTTTTCGGGCCGTTGCACGTCGTCATTCTGCTCACTCAGATCCCATCGCCTACTCAATTCTCTTTTTAGTTCAATGTTAACCAGGCGGCCCACGTTAAGATTTGATGGTCCTTGAATGTTCATGAGTGGTTTTTCATGCAATTCATGTTGTTTAATTGCTACTGATTCCAGGCACCTAAGATGTTTATCTCTTGCTGAGTTTGAGCTCAAAAGCATCCTGGTTTTTTCCCAATCTATTGTGTGACGTGTCTCCATGCAATGCACTGCTATTCCATTGTCCTTCTTATTTCTTACATTTGCCATGTGTTGTGCCAGTCTCACTCGTACTCCTTTTCTGGTCTCGCCAATATATACAGTAAAACCTCAGTTATCCGAACCCCGATTATCCGAACACCCGGATTATCCGAGCTGCCCTTGGCCAAGAAAACCAGCAAACTCCCAGTAGGCCTAAAGAAAATATCCAGGCAATCTTGGAATGCTAACACCCACTGGTTCTTCTTCCGCAGTATTTTTTACTAACTCCGAAATCTTTTTATTTTTATTACCGTGCAAGTAAAGTTGTTATGTGGCCTCAATTATTGCCGATCGTCAATAGCGCTCCCGCAATCTGTCACGATCCGCCATCGTTGTTTCCTAGCCGGCTGGCCATTCACAAAGAACGCGCTCAAGCTAGTTCCAATGAGGCGACCTTTACTCGCTTCGCGTGACATCACATTATGACTGGTCCCAACGCCACGTGCCACAAATGAACCAATTTAGGTCGCGAGTCGTGATACTACAGAACGCGTTAACGGCTTTTGAAACGGAGCAGTTTATTGGAGGAAAAGGCAGTGACGTTGATGGCAGCAGGAAAGGATTTCCCCGGGTTTCCCAGATTGCAAACGCGACAAGATGGCGGCCAAACGATGTTTGTTTAATGAGTTAGCCTCCGTTAGCTTGAACCAAGCGCTATTTTCATCACACAGAACATATTTATTAAGGTATAAATATATATTATGATTAGGCCTACTGCAAGAATTACTGCCTGCATAGAATGATTTATACCAAATCAACGTTGATCGTTCATATGGATTTTATTTTTAATTTATATTTTTTTATTTACGGTACAGTACCATTTTAGTTTAATCGATTAATGCGATTAAACTATTTATTAGCAAAATAGTTTAATCGCAATCAATTACTTAACTGAATGGCAATCTTGAAAATATGAATAAAGATTGTTTATAGGTAAATAATGCCGGTTTTGCCCGTAATTTTTTCCTTGCATGCAGTACGGCTGGTTTATTAACATTAATCAGATTATCCGAATTTTCGATTATCCGAACTACCCTTAGTCCCAATTAGTTCGGATAATCGAGGTTTTGCTGTACTGCTTCACAGTCATTGCATGGGACACGGTACACCGCTTCTTTTGTATTCGCAACACGTCCCATCGCCTGTTCATCCTTCTCTTTTTGTGTCATGTGAACGATGAACAGGCTATGGGACGTGTTGCGAATACGAGAGAAGCGATGGACCGTGTCCCATGCAATGACTGTGAGGCAGTATATATTAGCGAGACCAGAAAAGGAGTACGAGTGAGACTGGTACAACACATGGCAAATGTAAGAAATAAGAATAAGGACAACGGAATAGCAGTGTATTGCATGGAGACACGTCACACAATAGATTGGGATAAAACCAGGACGCTTTTGAGCTCAAACTCAGCATGAGATAAAACATCTTCGGTGCCTGGAATCAATAGCAATTAAACAACATGAATTGCATGAAAAACCACTCATGAACATTCAAGGACCATCAAATCCTAATGTGGGCCACCTGGTTAACGTTGAACTAGAAAGAGAATTGAGTAGGCGATGGAAACTGAGTGAGCAGAATGACGACGTGCAACGGCCCGAAAAATGTAGTAGGCCACGATTACCAGCGAGTTCGAAAACGACACTTGTGAACAACGTTGAATCAAGATGTGATCAGGGACTAAATCGACCTTAAAAGTCTGATGATGACAACAGTTAGCTGTTGAAAATTTGCTGGATATAGGCGTAAGTGTCTAGTTTGCGGAAATCTGCGTGATTATTTTCGGAATTTCATCATGTTCCACAGTACAAACTTTAAAAATGTCACATCGCTTACTTTGAAAATTCGAGTCCATGTTTACGTTTTGTACGCTTAGATTTCAAAGTAAAGGATATTTACCGTTCCAATATTCTTGCAAATTTTTGACAGTCAGGTTTTTCTGGAGTTGGAGGGGCTCAGAACGACTGTCTT
>JAHWFP010032172.1:49889-72421 GCA_023313725.1 Lithobius niger
TACCTACTTTTTAGTGAAAAATTCCTTATTTTTCCTTATTTATGATTTACAAAATTCCTTATTTCCTACTTTTTCCTCCCTAAATCCCGCTACGACCCCTGAAGGATCGTTCCGGATTGTTTCTTATACAAGCTATCCTCCACCTCCGATCCGGTCTCCAAATACAGAAGTTTGGCCACTGGCTTTGGATTACATGATCAACGTCTGCATCAACCACCTCTACTAGGTCAGTCCACTACACTTCTTACCACTCTCCTTAGGACTGGCGTTGTCCTCCTAGGTAATGGAACACCCCTCGAATTAGACAAGGAGCCCCCTCCTCCTCATCCGGGTCGAATAAAACTATTTTTTCCGTCCCATTGGAGAAGGGACAGCTTATCCTAGAAACTTTGACACCTATCCTCAATCAGAATTTCTTACAGCGGATGCAAAGCTTGATTCGGATCCGCCTTCCTCGACGAGCGTCTGTTCCCGTTTACGTCCTTCGTGACAACGACCACATCCTCCGTCTGGGCCTTCGCGCTGCATCCCAAGCAGACGTCCTCAGTACGGCAGCTAATGCACTCTGCGAAAGACTCTACACCGATCCTTCCCCTGAGGATACCCGCCAACTGGCATTCCTTATTAACCAAATGTTTAGGAAGAGTTGCTTTGCTACCTACCATGCCATGAACTGGTTTACACGTGCCCTGTTTAATTCCACGCTTCTACTTCGATATACAGCATCCAATCTTCATGACTCGACTCGTTACCTCCTACGAAATCAACCCATCCACGAGTCTGATTCTTTGTTCCGCGGATTGATCCCTGAAGTGGCTCCACATTTGGACATCTCTCGCAAACCTCGGTATAACAAGAATCGTCTGAACCGAAGACAACGATTTGCCTCGTCCTCCAAAACGGACCAACCTAAGGATGATCGTAAAAAAGCAGTGAAACCACCTGACTCGGCTCCTCCACCGCCACCGCGAGCTGCATCGCCCTTTCCGTCTAACCCCAGGGACGCGGTCATTCCGTGGATAGACCATCAACTCCTAACAGGCGACAATGCTCCTCTTCCCGTCCTCGCGACAGAGGACGGGCCACTTATTGACATTCTGTCTCCCCCACAAGACGTAAGGGGGCGACTTCGAGTCTATGCCAAAACTTGGCAAGAGGTAACCTCAGATCCCGTACTCCTATCTATCATTTCTCATGGCTTCAAGCCGAAGTTCTTAACAAAACCTCCGGTGCAAGACCCACCTTGGGAACTAGAAGTTCCAGCTCCCATCCCGCTACGGACGGAAATCACGTCCCTTCTTCGCAAACATGCCATCTGCATAGTGTTACCTCCGTTCATTCCAGTATTCTACAGCAACATTTTCCTTTGCAACAAGAAATCGGGCGGATCACGCCTAATTTTCAACCTAAAGCCATTGAATCAAAACATCCTCAATCCACATTTTCAAATGGAAACGGTCTCATCCATCAGAGATTCGTTACAACCCAACGATTGGACAGTGTCTCGGGATCTAGCGGACGCATACCTTCACATCCCGCTTCATGCGTCTGTCCACCACCTCTTCTGTTTTCTATTAGGCGGCACAGTGTTCGAGTTTCTCTGCCTTCCCTTTGGTCTGAACGCAGCTCCGCGAGTTTTCACCGTGTTCCTCCGTCCCGTTCTCACCTACCTACATCAACAAGACATCCGCATTCACGCCTTTCTCGATGACTGCCTTCTCCCATACCCCGATCCCACTGTTCTCTCCAGCAGTCTCAAGGACGTCGTGTCTCTTTTTCATCACTTGGGACTGGGAATAAACTTCTCTAAATCTCGACTCCAACCCGCTCAATCCTTCGTGTTCCTAGGAGTACTCAAAGAGGCAACAGTCGTGCCATTCCTAGAACACATAGAGGAGCATCTGCAGTCCGCTCGTGCCTTTGCCCGCATTTCTGTACACACATTCCGGGATCTTGCATCCACCGTCAGGACCATCGACTCCTTCGCGGACCTATTTCCTTACGGCAGGTGGTTGGCTCGTTCATTTCACCACTACCGATCCAATCTATGGGGAGATCCTAACCTCGCACCTCGCACACTGCAGTGAAGCCTACTTCTCGGCAGTTGGCTTCACTACAGGGCAGCCAGCATGTTTAGCGTTAGCTTTTAAACATCATCGTAACTATTTTATTTATTATCCGATTTTGAATCTGTTTTTTTTTTTTTTTTGGTTGGTCCTATTGTGTCCTTGCGTCCAACTTTCTAATTGACTTTTTTGCCGTATCGTATCTTGTTTGGAAGATAGCACGAGGATGGCCTTGAAATATTAATTCAAGGTCATTCTTTTTTCTCGTGTAAACGTCCCCCATCACACCCATCATTGCATTTATATCATTATTATCTCTCATTAGTCATTCTGAGGATATTTGCTCGTTAAACTTCAGTTGGATCAGCCTGTATAGCTCACCATGTGTCTCGTATAGCTCTAAAAAGTTTTGTCACTTATTTCCAGCAACGGTCATACTTTGTACAGCTTGTCAAACTCAGTAGCAGTCCCAGCTGGTTTTAAAGTAGAATCATGCAATGAAAAAATAACAAAAGTGCAAGAAATCGATCACGAGTCATGGCATTCCATATTTTTGGCATGCCCAGTGCATCGTTTTCACTCCAATAACTTTTCAGTATTGACAGTATATGGATGCTCATTAGAATCAAGACACCCACAAAACATTGTATTTCTTGGGCAAATTTTGATCCTTACATGAAGCTATTTTGCTTCCTGCTGATGGTGTTGACGATTGACTAGCAGTTGCATTGCTGCCCGTGCCGTGACTCGGCCCTGCTGCAGGCTTATTTACCGTAGTGGCTGGCATTGCCATGTTTTGCTTGAAATAAAAATTAGTTTGCTCCACCCTTAAAACATGTTTTATTGCACATAAGTAAAAAATAATGCAAAAATAAAGCACTTTCCGGATCCAAATCATGCTGAGCACCACAATTTTACCTTTGAAAATTTTTCCATACCACATTTTGAAGTTATTCGGTCCATTTTACAGCGGCAGGGGATGCATCATTAGCTTCGTTGTCGGAATTTGTCTCAATTTCGAAGTCGCTGTCGTCAATATCGCTGGCCAAACTGATGTCAATATCACTAAATGTCACTTTGTTTGCATGTTGCCTGGCTAGGCTAATTTGATCTTCATCGAATCGCTCAAAATCCGATCCATCTGACGACAGTTTAGTAGGATTTAGCTACAAGACGAAGTCATGAGTTAGGCCTAACTTCCAGTTTCGCAGCAGATTGAAAAAGATGAACTTAACAAATTAATAAGGCTGGGCCAATACCACATTTTACCGATCTGATACAGATTTCGAAGAGAAAAATCTGCAGATACTGAGTCCCGATTTATCGATCATTGATACGTGGTCCCTAATGAAAGAAAAAAAATTGTTTAGATTTACATTTAACTTGAAATAAGTGTGTGTTTCTATGTAAAACGTTTTTTAAATATTTTTTACATCCAGTAGTTCTACTGAATTCACATGTTTTTTTCCACTTTGTTACCACATTAAAATTATTAGTAAGGTTAGGCCGATCAGCTTTATTACAGTACCAAATCCCCAATAGCTGTTCCCAGTTCTCAACTTATCGAAAAGTCGTACCGAAGTACGTCTTTATAAAAAAAAAAATAACTTTTGAAATCATTGCATAAATAAAGCTTAAGTCTAAATAAATATAATTACTTTAAAAAAAATATTGGTTTAAAATAATATTGCATACGCCAATATCATTTAAAAATGCAAAACCCTAGTAAGATTTTAACATTTTGCCTTGTAACTTCTAAACAGTAAGAGAACGCTACTTGCAGTTTGAACCATTGGAAAGCTGGCGAAAAAAACCTTCAAAATGGTGTATTCAAATGTAAAATTCGGTCGACGAGTAGTTAAAATATCTTTGATTTGGTTTATTACCGATTTATCACCGGTTTAGATGCCGACCCCGATTTCTACCGATACTACAAATATCAGAGGCCCAGCCTTACAAACTAATGAAAAATAGTAAACGAGCCTCCATATTTCCACAAAAAACAGGTCGGCCATGCTCAGCTATCTGGTCTCTGATTGGCCGAAAGTTTTTTTTAGTCTGACCAGTAGGAGCGCCGTTTATTTACAACAAACAAGATGATCATCGCAGCCGCATAAGGGCGCTCCCATCCTGGAGCGCGCGGCCGCTCCCGTCCTTAAAGGGTTAAAATATATTCTCATTTGTCAGTAATTTACGGTATTTTACTGTAAAAGAAGCATTTAGTTCTGAAAAAAAAGTTTATGGTTTCATGTGTAAAGTCACTTCTTTTAGGCGACTTGTGTTTTTTTTTTTAGGTTGGCATGGATAACATGTGCTCGAAAGATACAAGACTAAGCTATGTTACGACGGGTGTGCTGCTCCAGAAGCTAATTAACAGCAAACACATGAATGAGTACACCCATATAATTTTAGACGAGGTACGAAAATGGATATGGTGGTGGTTGATTAGAATTGGAAATTACTGTTCAAGGCTTCTTTTGTCGTGGATTGTTAAATTTTTGTTATTTTTAGGTACATGAACGTGACCAGGAAATGGATTTTTGTCTTTTAGTTGTCAGGAAATTTCTTCGTACTGTATCGCGTAATGTTAAGGTTTGTAAGCTTGCTTTCGTTTTACCCTTTGTTGTTAAAATTTGTGGCTTTGTGCCAAATCGATCAAGAATTGCTGGTGATCTCGGGAAGAACATGTAAGAAAAAGGAATGAAGAACTCTGATAAAAGTGTTTGACTGTATCATACGAATCATAGCCAGTGTATTGAAAATAGCAACTTCAGTGGTGCCCAGAATTGGTCAAGCATCATGACCTCTTTAGATCTATAAACCTACAAATTTACTGTCCGTGATCGTGTGAAAGTCGGAGCTTTTATAAAAAATTCCGAGAAGGTGTACGCATTTTTGGAGTATAAAATTTTGTCGACATGGCAGATCTTACCGTCATATGCTAGTACAGCTTAAATACTATACTAAAGCTTGTATAAAGCTTTGGTGGTATTTATTGCTTAGTATTGTGGCTTTGTTTAGGTGTATTCATAAGCCGCTACACTGAATGCACACTTCTATTTTTTAACGGCAAGCTCACCCCTTAGTTATTCAAATGCAAATGGAGTTTAAGGACACGCATGTAATTTCCGCCATAATACTGGGCACGATTTTGCGGAGAGTTTTGTTGCGATGAAAGTGCAGTTTTGCGGGATTACGGTGCAATTTTGAGGTGATAGATTTGGCAGCTGAATGCAATACGGCATCCCCTTGGCTCATATGTTGATAGAATTTATGATAAAAGTTCTAATGGTGCACAAAAATATGGGTACAAACTTGCAGCCCAACTGTAACAAATACACACCACATAAAAGGCTGACGATCGACTGCTCACTAGGGCAACCTTTCGGTAACAACATTGTTTGGTGCGGATTTACCCGAGTATTGCTTCGGTTATAACTGCCACTGGAATTTTGTTCCAGTAGCTAGTCGTCAATTATACTGGCGTGTTTTTTCGTTAAATTTATTTTATGAAAAATAAAGCCATTTTGCATTATTTTGGAACATTGTGGCATTTTGCGACAATTACTGAATTTTGCTTCAATTAAATGGGTGTGTTGCTTCAGTTAGTGAGTGTTTACATACAACTTCCAGAAACCATTTAGAGAAAATATGTGATTTCGCAAAATCGCTGAAATTATATGTACTGTAACGGACATTGGCTCACCCTCGTACCTATCTATGTGCTGTTGTGGTTGACTCTTGTTGGCGCCAAAATCACTTGTGCAACGGCAAGGACTTTCAGGTTTTGCGCCAAAACCATGAGCGGATGTGCAGGAGAACGTGGCCAAGTATTGTTGGCCACGATTGGTGAACACTTTGTAACCATGAACTGGATTGGTTAACGAACTCACGAGCTGATTGGTTGTCCGGTGGAGCTCTGGATCCGACCGGAGCATATATAAGTTAAGGGCGTCAGAGCCCGGTGTTCTATTCCCGTTGATTCTTGTGTTGAGAAAGAACGTAATAATGTAACCCAAATCTTGTCATGATTATTCCGCATTAAATAAGGTTTAACTACTTCAAGTTTGGCTTCTACATTGAACACACGTTACAGTACTTAACCTATAATGTAAAATCCCTAGAGGAGTTACAAATTTCTTGGGTGTTGTAGACAGCAGCTTTAATTGTGTTGAGTTCACATTGATGGTATATGAATGGCAAACCATCGGTACTGTTATGTACTGGATTTTACAATCTTGTTGGAGAATGTTCGGTAATGGTTATAGTTAGAAAGTTAACATTATAGGGGATTTTGCGCTTTTCTGCACGTTAATTTGTTGACATTTTGTCAATAAATTGTTGGGAAGGACTAATATTCTTATCTATAATAATTACCAGTGTTGCTTGTATGCGTTTTGATTTCCATGAAGTATCAACTGTAAATAACTGCATTCAGAAGTTCTCTCGGAAACTTGTACACAGCAATACAAAGGCATTTATGTTTACTGTTTTGATGCTCTACTCAAGTAAAATTAATTCGTCATCACTGATAATCTTGTAATTTTACTTTTTTTTTTTACTAGGTTATACTAATGTCTGCTACCTTCGATGTGAGCTTGTTTGGCAATTATTTCAGCACAGTTATCAACGGACGTAAAGAGCCAGCAACGACAATCTCGATGGAAGGAAAGAGCTTCCCAGTTTCTGAGTTTTGGATCGATAACTTGGCAACACTTGGAGAAGTTAGTACCATTTAAAATACTCAAGCTATGAAATCAACATCAAAGAAAGCATAACTTTAATGGAGAATCTTCATTTCTATGACTTGAAAATATCCATTACCTGATTTTTAGCAGTCTCCTTCTCCAGTGCTGTTTTATCTAGAAATTAAAGACTTGGAGCGCCGCTGCCAGCGTTGCTACCTACTGCTCATCGGTTCTGCGCAGCTCCTTGATATATAAGCAGAGACGGCGTCCGTATTTCCATCTTTTCTTCTGTAGCCTCTGACACCGTCGGACCTGCTGTTCTCATCTTCGCTTCGGTCACCATGCCACGAGCCAAGGGCACACCTCGGGAACCGGTGGACTAGTAGTCTTCCCCTCCGGTCGCGGTCCCCGATTCATCTTTGGTTGACCCACCTTTACCCGTTTTCTCTACGCTTGGAGTTGGGGAGGGGGGAACTCTTCGGTCTACGGTTCCCTGTGTGGAATCAGTGCCTATGGTTCCCACCATGCCCATTAGTCACACTCAAGATACGACCGTAACCTCTCGGCTACAATACGAACAGCCACGGCATGCGGTCGCTCTTCCGGATCGGCAGCAAGATTTGCTGGCTGCTAAAGAACACTACTGCTTTCTCAAATTACAGGTTAAAGCTCGTCGGTCTGTTGCGAAATGAGCTTTGCGTTATTCGGACGGTATTCCTCGGTATCCACACTACAGGATCAGTCCCAACAGGATGCCTCTTTGCCCAAAGAGACTGTGCATGCTCTCATGGATTCGGCTTTACGTTCCTTTAATCGCAAGCGACCGGACCCTCCACCTCGTGGCACTGAAGACTGGTGGGTTGCGGCAACTGTGAAGAAACCAAGACTGGCATAAGACTGTGCGTGTCCCTCTCATAGTGTTCCCGCTAATATTCGGCCGGTCTCACAACCCCTTTCTCCACCAGATTTGGACGACTTCGTCTCCGTTGCTAGCATTCACGATGTTTCGGTTGCCTCTGGTGACCCTCCATCTCTTTACGCCCATATTTTTGCCGCGGAACCGGACCCGTCCGCGATCCCTCTACCAGGGCTCCTGAAGACCATCGAGAACATCATTCCTGATTGCTTTCTATGTAAATCATCCATCAGTGATCAGAACCGAGCAAAAACAGATGCTTGTGTACAGGCTAAGGAGATGGTCTGCACGACCATCTCCCACGACAACAACTGGTTCTTGGTCAGTCAACCACCTTGCTGACTACACTTTCTTTGGACAGGCGGTTACCTGTTAGGCAACGGATCCCCTCTAGAACTTGATACCGAGCCTCCACCAACGCGTGCCGGACGTGAAAATTCCTTTTTCCGTCCCGCTGAGGAAGGAACCGCTAACCCCAAAGCCTTCGATACTTATCCCAAGTCAGAAATCCTCACGGCCGACTTGAAAATGGATTTTGGCACATCACTTTTCCTCCCTCGCCGAGGGACAGTTCCAGCGTCAGTCCTTCGGGACAGCGACCGCCTCATGCGTCTCGGTCTGCGAGCTGCATCCCAAGCTGATGTCTTAAACACTGCAGCCAATGCTTTGTGCGAAAAAATCTGTATGGATCCATCACCAGACCATACTAGGGATGTGGCCCTCCTCATCAGCCAGGTCTTCCGCAAGGTGTTTCACGACTTGTCACTCCATGAACTGGTTTACTCGTGCACTCTTCATCTCGACTCGTTAATTCGACTAGGCATATTCCACTAGGCATATTCTACGCAATCAGACTCTGCATGAAACTGAAACTCTTTTCCGTGGCCTCATCCCAAAATTAGCCCCTCACCTGGATATCGCCTGTAAGCCAAAGCCACAACCTAAGACCGTTCACCATCAGAAACTTCCCGGTTCCAAACCTCCCGCTGATCACGACAACTGGGGAACCTTGGTCCTGGTCCATACGGAAGGTTATCACTTCTCCCCAAAACAGGATCGTCAGCCCTTTCTGTCCAGGGATGCGGGGGCCCTCATGGCCACAGCGCAACCCAAGACAGACGATACCATCGCGCCTCTCCCTGTCCCAAGCCATCACCTAAGAGCCATCATTCACAAGTAAATCTGGATGCTGGTGCTCTATAACTCGGGATTCTGTTAAATAAATACAGATGCAAACCTATTTACGTTGCCTTTTGGACTTATATATCAGACTGCTTGAGCGGGGAATCGAACCCACGACCTTTGAAACCAAAGGCCACAGTCTTACCGCTGAGCCATACTGAGACACCGTACCACGAGTAAACCAGTTCATGGAGTGATAAGTCGCGAAACACACTTCGATCTCCTTCCTGCAACTGTCATGCCATCTCCTGACAGAATCTCTGCTGTACTACATCGGATCTTCAGTTTTTTGCGACAACCAACTTATTCCCTCGACGATCTCAATTCTCTCGTCGGCACTCTGACTCTTACCCTGCTCGTCTCTTATGGACGATGGATGGTAAGTCCTCTCCATCATTTTCGCATCGACGAATGGCCCCTGATGTCCCAGTTCCAATTTCACAGCCATGGTCCCACTTCACGAACTGGTTCTTCGCGTCCGCTTGTTCACGGATGCCTCTCTCCACGGGTTGGAACTTACATAGGAGACTGTGTCACCGGCGGCACCTGGCCACCGGGAACCATGGATCATATCAATCTGCTGGAGCTACGAGCTGTCCTCCTCGGCTGACACCCGCCACACCATGTCCGACAACTTAGTCCAACTCCACATCCACAACACAACTGCATCTACAAAAGAGGGGCGGTACACAGTCCCTTCACGATGTCACCTCGCAGATCTTTTGTCTTTGCCGGTCACTCAACACGGTTCTTTTTTCCCTTCACATTCCGGGGAACCGCGATGTGATTGCAGACACTCTCTCCCGCCAGACGACTCCTGCGGGGGAATGGACACTCCGATCATTAATATGCGAAACCCCCTTCTTGATTTGGGGGCGGCCGATGCTCGACCTATTCGCCACGTGGTACAATACCAAACTTCCCCAATTCGTCAGTCCGATTCCCGACATGCGCCTGGGCAGTGGTTGCACTCACCCTCGACTAGACACATCTCTTCGGGTACCTGTTGCCTCCGACGAAGCTGCTGTCTCCCGCCTTCCGCAAGATATCGTGGACCCCCGGTCTGTTCATGTTAAAACTCTCGAACTGGCCGTCAGCAACCTAGCTCCCTCTACTCCTCCGCCTGTTGGGCGACTCATTGCGTGTTCTCCCGGTCTCCCCCACCCTCCTCTCGCAGAACGGGGAATCGTGTTTCATCAGCGCCCACAGTCACTCCCGTTACACGCTTAGCTTCTATCATCAGATTACTTGAAGCAACAGGAGTTTTTACGGAACAAGCCCCTCTCATTGCCTCTGGAGCAGTTAGAGCATCTACTAACAAAATCTACGACGGTCATTGGCGACAATGGTTTCATTGGTGTCTCACACAACAAGTTAGTCCGATCAATTCCACTGTTCCTGAACTCCTGCGATTCTTAGACCATCTTTTTCAGAGCGGTCTTTGTGGTTCCACAATCTTGGTTTACCGGTCCACCCTGAGCACCGTTTTTTGAGCTACGGGCTCTTTTTCTCTTCTCAATGACTTCTGCATTTCTACCATGATCAAGTCATTTTCGCTCTAACTCACGGTTACGCGGCTGCTTTTCCCAGACTGGAACCTCTCTATAGTCGGTATGTCTCTCCTCTTTACACCGTATGAACCGTCGCCTTCTTGTGCATTAAGCCATCTCACCCGTAAGACCATGTTCTTGGTTGCTCTTGCTGGCTGTCTTCGCTACAACGTACTCCAAGCATTATCAGCAACTCCCTCCGACTGCATTTTCCTTGATGATCATTCTGGAGACACTCTTACATATCGAGGTTCCTTTCAAGCTAAGACACAGAAGCCTTAAGAGCGGTAGTTTCCTTTCATCCTCCCCGCTCTCACCACCATTTTAGGAAACGAACCTTAAAGATCCCTTTGCCCGGACCGAGCCTTAAAGTTCTACTTGAAGGCCCCTAAACCTATTCTATGGTCACGGTCGCAACTTTTTTCCTTTCACCGCTAAGCAGGTTGAGACCACCGCTCCAATGATTGCTACCTGGATAAAGACCTTCAACCTACAGGCCTACAGCGCCGTCGACATCACCTGCGCCACTGAAGGTACAGTGAAACCTCGTTATAACGATACTCAATCTGCCTGAAGAATAGTACTGTTATAACGAGGTTATTGTTATAAACGAAACCCTGATATATCGTTAATTCTGAAATTTTCCCAAATTTATTGTTATAACAAAACAAATCTTAAAAAACAGCTACATGTTAGGCTACAAATTTGAAAAAAAATATTTGATTGAGACATAGGCCTACATAACGTATGTTTGTAAGTCATGTTTGCACGTAGCAGTGATGTAGGCCTATGTACAGTCAAAAACTATTCATGTGCTCTTGTTTAGTTTACATGTTAGGCCATAAATAAAATAAAAAAAAAATTATTCAGACTTAGGCCTATGCGACATGTTTGTTTGTAGCAAGGTTGGCCTACATACTGTGTAATCCTATTCATGTAGCTTGTTTAGTTTATATGTATGGCCGCAAATAAAAAAAAAAAATTTCGTACCTAGGCCTATACTACATATTTGTTTGTAGCAGTTAAGGTTGACCTGATGTAGGCTACAGTATAATCCTATGAACTTAGCTTGTTTAGTTTAAACGTGAGGCTACCATTTCAAAAAAAACTTTATTCAGACTTAGGGCCTATGCAACATCTTGTTTGTTAAGTAAGCTTGTTTCTTACTGTACACTAGGAAAAAAATCGTTGAACTTTTTTTGCTTGAATACGCGCATTGCTGTATTTGTGACACGACGATCAATCGCATCCAAATGTTCAGCAGTGCCTTCCATGAATTCATTGCTTGCAATGAAACGGCGAACTACAGAAATTGCATTTAGCATTTTTGCTTGCGTTGGTGGAGCTTCGTTTTCAACCATTTCCTCATCATCATCAATTTCGTCTTCTTCCTCGTTTTTTTTTGCCATTTCTACGATTTCCTGATCGTTTAACTGTTGTGTGTTTGCAACATTGTCGTCCATGCTGACAAACTCTTCAAATGTGAGGTCACCAATCAGTTCTTGGTTAACTTCACGCAGTGCGTCCCACAAAACTCTGCCTTCGTCTTCAACGTCGTTGCCTTCGTCCTCCTCTGCTGTGTCGTCAGCTTCAACGAATCCAGCCTTTCGCCAGCAATTTGCGATTGTCAAGGCTAATACAAAAAAATTAAAAAAGCGATTGCATAAGAGCCAGGCTACAACAATTTGCTATGAACCTAACACACCACTTCCTTCGTTTTAAACTTACCTTTTACTTCCCACCAAGCACTGAGCATCATTTGCATTGCCATTTTAACGTCAATGTGGGTTTTTCGTTTCTGCTGCAAATCCAGCAACATGCGCTCGACTACACGTCGTTTGTAGTAAGTCTTCCACGTCTTAATAATCCCTTGGTCAAGTGGTTGGATTTTAGCAGTACAATTTGGTGGAAAATAAACTAACGTCACATTTTCAAGGCGAACGGTTATGTTATGTGCGCTACAGTTGTCAATTAACAGCACTATTTTTCGTTTGGCTTTTATCATTTTGGCATCCAATTCAAGAAGCCACTCATCAAACAAGATTATGGTCATCCAAGCTTTAGTGTTTGCTCTGTAACGAGTTGGAAAACGTTCACCATTACGAAAGCCACGTGGGCGTTTCGATTTGCCGATCACAAACATTGGCTGTTTATCGCTTCCATCCATGTTGGTGCAAAATAATGCAGTCAGTCGTTCGCGACTGTGTTTCCCACCGATGCACGGATCATTTTTCATGGCTAATGATCTGTTCGGAATCACTCGGAAGAAAAGGCCAGTTTCATCTGCGTTATATACATCATTGGGTTTGTACGATTTTAGTAAATTTGGAACATTGTCCTTTATCCACGTATCAGTTTGCTCAACATCAACACTGGCTCCTTCACCACTCACAACACGACACGAAATTCCGTGACGTTGTTTAAAACGTGATAGCCAACCATTGCTGGCTTTAAAGTTATCACGATTTCCAAGCTGAAAAGCGAATTGTTCCGCTTTAGTTTTTATCATCTCACCGCTAATAGGAACTCCTTGCAGACGAACATCTTTGAACCACGTCAGCACACTTTTTTCGACTTCGTTATCGGCAGCACCACGCATCCGTTTTCGGCTGGATTCGATTACGTTGTGCTGAAAAGCTTCAACAATTTTCTTGCGATCTTTCCAAAATGTCCCTATAGTGCTTTGGGATATTCCTCGGTCTTTTGCAATTACAGTTTGCTTGGCTCCACTCTCCAGTTGACGAATAATATCCACTTTTTCTTTGAGGCTTAATGCATTTCGTTTCTTAGGAGGCATGGTTAAGCTTTTGTCAACGAAGCACGTGTGCACGAAAAAAACCTTTGTTGCTCATAGATATATATGCTGCGGCGCGCGTATCCCGTGATGCTTTACGCCAGCGCTCAACACAGAGCGCTCTAGCAAAAATCAGCTATGGTGTAACGTCAACGTCAATGCAACGTAGTGGACATTATACCATATTGGAATTTGCGGGCAGATTTTGACCTGCATTGCACACCATACTCTTTGAGACGCACGCGACACGGGAGAAACTCAAGCAGACAGACAGGCGCCTCTGACTAATTAAACCATTTCGCGTGCATGACTCAGCAAAAGCTTGACGGAAGAAAAAAAACGCAGTCATGTGGAATGAAGTTTATCGTTATGTGCTGCATTTTCTAGCTTTAGGACAGGATTTTTACAACGTTTTAAAGGGTTTAACGATATAACGGGTATCGATATAAACGAAATTTATTAGTACACGATCAGTTAGAGTTTGGCCGTTCTCAGCTGTTGCTAACGATTTATCAGGTTTAACGTTATAGGCGGTATCGATATAACGAGGTTTCACTGTATTCGAGTTACAGCTGACGAATTGCAGGCCCTTTCAGCCTCCTGGGCCCATCACAGCGTCATTCCCATTGCTGACATGGAAGCCGTTTTGTTGAGAAATCCGTCAGTCTTTACTTCCCACTACTTGCGTGATCTGACGGCGCGTGCTGATGGCCTATACCGCCTGGGCCCCTTCGTGGCAGCCAGACGAGTCCTATAATCCCCTTCGCACACAATTGTACCTTGGTATCCTATTTTCAATTGTGGCAATGCCATTTACTTTGGGGATCCAGCGCGCTCTTTACCTGTACTTTGTGGCTCCGTCATTGTGGCACCCGCTGCCATTGACGAGGTCTGTGGAATGCTAAAAATCAGTTAATGTATATTTTTAAGTCATAGAAACATCAAAATACCAGGGGCATGTGGTTGGTTGATGTTTGTTTCTGTTAGCTAATGAAAATATACATTACAGTGTGGAGAGTTTAGCCCCATGAACGCAGTCTCACAACCATTACACTTTTTTGGGGGGCGGAGTGGGATGAGATGAGATAGGCGATTGATGGTTGTTGATTAGATGCTGGATATACAAAACTTGTACACCACTCGGGCTTTAAACGTCGTTACTTAAAACTTGGTGGTCCCCCATCCAAACCCCAGATAAATATTTTTTTCCAGAAAAAAGATCTCGTTTCTGTAGCAACGTGAAAATGTAAAAAAAAAAAATCTTTCGACATCGGACCTAAAATGAAAAATTGTATGAATAGTGATAGAATACAATTTCGCCGATAGAAAAGTTGTCGTGGGGGGGGGGGGGGAGTACGCAAGGGGTTGTTTCTGTCTGAAATTCCGATAAAGCTATGACAACGGAGTAAAAATTAGGGATCACCAAATGTACTATTACCAAATCTGAATTGGATCAGGTCCAGATTCTGACCGGATCCAAAAAAACCTTTGTTTCAGCCCTTTGTCTTTTATACAGACTGAATTTTCTCTCTGCCTGCAGATTGAGTAACTTTAAGGACCGAGTAAACATTTTTCCGGTATAAGTTTTGAATAGTTTATACTAGCCATTTGAAATTAGCTCCATTGGAAAGCTGGTGAAAAATCGCTTTAATAAATGGTGTATCGAAATTTGGAACGGCCAAGATAAGCGAAGTTATTGAAAAATCAGCTAGACAGTACAAAATTTGCCGAATCCGAATCCTAAAGATCTGGTTTTAAGATCTGGTTCAGATCCGGATTTGGTCGATCCCTTTTTGAAATACCGGGTGGTCCACAAAAACCTGGCGATCCAACATTTTCTAAGTCCAACATTTCTATTTAGCACCCTTCAGAACCAGGATAGGACAGAAATCAAATCTAATAAAACAGGAAGATTTCTGTCCTCTCCTTATTCTTAGGGGGGCTAACTAGAAAAGTTGGACGTAACAAAATCATGAGTCATCAGTTTTTTGTGGACCACCCTGTATTTTTTTAAACCTTGAATTGATGTAGAATTGAATTTTAGTCAAGCCGTTACCAAGCTAGTCAAATCAATCAATTAAGAAATTATTGCCCAATTTGAGCGTATGGTCTGATTTGTAGGAGAAAGAAAATGTTAATGCGTGTAGGTCTAAAATAATACAGCATAGTAAGTTTGTTCATTTGTTAGGCTGCACCTATACCAACTTTACCGATCCGATACCGATATCCAAAATTTAAGGCTGTACCGATACCACTTCTACCGATCCGATACACATACCGATCCGATACCGCGTGATATCTGTTAAACCGATGCCGATACTGATTTAATTCAAGACGACACTTCGTGTTGCACTAATATTTTTGGAATCGTGATTGTCTGAAGGCAGGGAACACAAAGTTCTCAATGCAGATAATGATTTTATTCAGGATGAAACTTTGTGTTGCACTTCAATTTCCAGAACTGTGGCAGACAGCAGGCAGGAAACATGAAACTCTACATCATCAAGGTTGAAGTGTGGTATCTGCGAAGGAATCTCTAAGAAATACCGATTCCGATTCGATTCCGATACATTGAATATCTGCAGATTTGCCGATACGGTATCTGTATAGCCTTACCAAAATTGTATATCCAATTTTTCATAAAAGCTTAGTTTTCTGCAAAAGTTCAATAATTATTTAAAAAAAAATGTTTTAAATAGTAATCCACATTTAAAACATAGCTAGGAAGATACTCAATGATTTCCTGAGCAAAACACCACGAAGCGCTTGTCGTTATCTCAAACGATTCCAGAGTTATCGATATTTCTGTGAAAGTTACCGATACTGCAAATATCGGCAGGCGATTCGACCCGGTATTGGTGCAGCTTTATTCATTTGGTTTGGTTTGAAAAGACATGTAACGTGGAAGTGATTACTGTGACATCATCACATTTTTGTTAAGATTAACGCTCTTATCATGTAGACATTTTCTTTGCCGAGCCGATGACAAGTTGATAAATTTCAAAAATACTTCATGCCGTTTCTTGGCCATGTCGTACGTAATATACAATGACCAGAGGAAATTTTCACTTGTCTGGCCTCCGGAACGGTTCTCTTGCACTAATTTATCTTTACCTCCCCTGTATACCGTATTTACCTGGTTTGAAATAGCGGACGCTTAGCAAATTTGAGCCAAACATATTAACCTCATAATTTAGCATAACATTGTCCTCAATTAATGTTCCCCCTGGAGGTTTTTTAGTTGCTTGTAGACGCCTGCTTGCATGACCCACTGCGCGTGCGCAGTCCTCCCTATATAAGCGAGAGCGTAGTTGGACTCGGCATTCATTTTTCTCTAGAGGTTCCGTCACGTCACCTCGTCTCCCACTTGGATTTTGGATTTTCGACCGCCCCTCGCCAATGATGGATGTCGCACCGTGTGACACTGCTCTTGCCTCGGATGCTGCTCTCTCTCCTCCGGCCATCCTTCCCGCCCGCGTCGACCGCTGCGCGCCCGGCTTAGTAGGGGACGTGCATGTCGGCAACGGCGACACCGACGACGACTCTCCGCCGCAAGACGGCCAACGCACGCCGCCCCCTCCCGCTCTATCGGTCTTGGCAGAAGATGTGCGACACGCCAAAGCGCTGCTTCGGGACGCCAAGCAGAAGTTCCGAGAAGCCACGGCTCATGCCGGCCAACCACCCGACGACTCGCCGCTTGACTTATCTTCCAGTTCGTCGCGCAGACAACACAGCGTCACACGCAGTGAAGCGCACAACCTCGTCGACTCGGTCTTTAGCCACTTTGCCGGAAAGACACCGATGCCTTCCCCGTCGTGCACCTCATCTGTTCGGCAAGCCAACACTCGTGACTGGGTCGCCTCTACTTCAAGCCATGAAGACCATAAACGTGTGTCGCACGACGCCGCGCCACCGGCTAAGAAGCACAAGCACTCATCAGTGTCGCACGACCCTACCACGATATCGCGACACTCCCACATGCTGTCACCGCCCGCAAAGCATATCCACTTCCCGGACGACAACAACGACGACCCGACCATACCTTTAGCATCCCTTCTTAAGACCGTCGAAAACACCGTCCCAGATTGCTTTCTATACAAGCCTTCCGAATCTGCTGACGCCCCAGTAATGAACAGAGGTCTCAAAACCGGCTTTGGCTTCGCCCTCCGTGACAAGGACGCAAAACCCCGCAGTCTACTAGGCCAGTTGACGACTCTCCTGACTTGTCTGCTCCGCAACGGCGGCTCTCTCCTGGGAAAAGGCGATCCCCTTCTGCTCGACACTAAACCCCCGGCGCCACGGCCCGGCCGAGAATCAAGCTTCGTCCGTCCATACGGCGACGGTGCCACTAACCCTAAAAACTTCGACACATACCGGGAATGCGAATTCCTTTGCGGCGAAGTCAAGATGGATTTTGGTTCGGCACTTACCATCCCCAAAAGACTTGAGGTTCCCTCCTTTGTCTTGTTCGACAACGACAAGTGTTTACGCCTAAGCCTTCGAGCCGCTTCTCAGGCCGACGTCTTGAACACCGCAGTCAACGCACTTTGTGAGAAACTATCGGCCGACGCCAGCCCCCAAAAAATCCGTAATCTGTCCTCTCTCATCTTGCAGCTCTTCCAAAAGGCAACTTTTGCAACTTATCACTCTTTGAACTGGGCCACACGGGCGCTATTCAACAACACCTTACTCTTACGGGAAGCTGCCCTCAAGACCGCCCACAACTTAAACGAATCGACTAGACACCGTCTACGCAACCAGCCGCTTCACGAGTCCGATACGCTTTTCAGGGGATTGATTCCGACACTAGCCCCTCACTTGGACATCTCCCGCAAACCTAAACCTGTACGACAAGACAAACTAGCCTTTCGATCGTCTAAACCAAACAGGCACCAAGCCGGCCGCCTTGCTCCCAAGAAACCATCGGCTCCCTCGAGTGTCGCACGATGCGACACTCCCTCCGGCAAGAAGCAGTCCTTTCGGACCGACCGACAACCACACTCTCGCCCCAGTCAGCGCTTCAACCAGAAACGCGCCGCAACTCCCGACCGCCGCAGCCGACTCTCATCTCCCGGCAGCCGCAATCCACGTCGCAACCGATGACTATCGCCGGCTCTCTCGCTTCCCTGTCGGCGCGAGACTATGCCATTTCTTCCCGGCTTGGAAATCTCTGTCGCACAACCAAGAAGTACTCTCAATCATAAAAGACGGCTTCCAGCCATCCTTTCTTTCAAGACCACCACTCGCATCAAGCCCTCCGTGGACTTTCACGACCCCAGTCTCACACTCCCTCACGTCGGAAATCTCACTCCTCCTAACAAAGAATGCAATCATCAAAAAACAAAACCCGGGTCTTGGCTTTTACAGCTCCATCTTCACCCGACCAAAGAAAACAGGGGGTCAAAGGCTAATCTTCAATATGAAACCACTAAACAAGTACATCGACAATCCCCACTTCAAAATGGAAATACTAGAATACATACGCCTCTCCTTCAAACAGAACGACTGGACGATATCCATAGACCTGGAAGACGCATACCTATATGTCCCTCTCCACCCAGCCGGCACAAAATTCTTCCGTTTCATTTACGACAACCAAGTTTACGAATTCCGTTGTCTTCCTTTCGGTTTGAACGCAGCTCCAAGAGTCTTCACCACGATTTTGAAACCAATCTTAGCAAACCTCCACCAACATCAAATCAAAGCAAGTGCATATCTCGACGACTGGGCCCTACACAACCATGATCCCCACCGTCTCGAACAAGACAGGGACAGAACAATCAGCTTACTGAGCCAACTGGGCTTCGGCGTCAACATCCCCAAATCTCGCCTCACCCCGCAACAAAAATTCACGTTCGTAGGCGCCTCATTCCATCTCTCATCGGCCCTAATCTCTCTATCACCCGACAGAGTACAAGACCTTCTCCGTCACATTCGCCACTTTCAGTCTCAACCAACGTTCTGCCTACGGGAACTAAACTCTCATCGGGAAGGTAGACTCACTGGCGTCACTCGTCCCTTACGGCTGCTGGATGGTAAGACCCTTCCACCACCACTGAATCGACAAGTGGTCAAACCCTCATCTCAACCCAGATCACCAGTTCCCCTTCCACGACGACTTCCCTCGCAACAGCCTCCTTTGGTGGACAGACGTCATGAACCTCACGAAATCGGTCCCTCTCCACGAACCACTCCCAAACCTCATCATCTTCACGGATGAATCAAACCACGGCTGGGGAGCCCACCTAAACAACCTGGAAACATCAGGGACTTGGCAGGAAGAAAAATTTCAGCACATCAACTTCCTCGAGCTTCGTGCAATCCTCCTGGCTTTACAGCATTTTCTCCCATCAATCAAAAACCAAGTCGTCCAAATACAAACCGACAACACCTCGGCACTAGCCTACATAAAGAAACAAGGTGGAACCAAATCCAGACTTCTCCACAACTTAACTTCAGAGATTCTCAACCTTTGCATCTCCAACAACATCACCCTACTGCCTCTCCACATCCCAGGGAACAGGAACGTCATTCCAGACTCCCTCTCACGCCGTTCACCACCAACAGGGGAGTGGTGCCTCAAGAAATCCATCTGCGAATCTCTCTTCATGACGTGGGGAACCCCCATGATCGACCTATTCGCCACGAGGCACAATGCCAGACTTCCCCACTACATCAGCCCAATCCCGGACGACCAAGCCCTGGCAGTCGACTCACTGACGTATCCATGGCACAACCTCTACGCTTACCTGTTCCCACCCTTCAAACTGCTTCCCCAAGTACTTCAAAAAGCCGAAGAAAGCGAAAGCCTCTTTCTTCTAATAGCCCCATTCTGGCCATCAGCACCGTGGTTCCCACACCTACTGTCACTACTAGTAGACACCCCAAGATCCCTCCCTCATCTTCCAGATCTTCTGTCACAACAAAAAGGGTCGAAACTTCACCAAAACCTCCCCAACCTAAACCTTCACGCGTGGCTACTATCATCAAACTCCTCAAGAAGGCAGGAATTCATAAAGATGATGCCACCCGCATCGCCTCACGAGCCACCAGAGAATCAACAAACAAGATGTACGACAGCCATTGGGCCAAATGGTTTCGATGTTTCGCAAGGGAAATCAATCCAGTCAACCCCACTCTACCTGAACTGCTGAGATTCTTCAACGACCTCTTCAACATCGACAAGCTCAAAGGCTCTACAATCCTCGTTTATCGGTCAACCCTAAACTCAGTGTTCAAAGCAGCAGACAAGACTAAACTCCTAGATGACTATCGTATCTCAGCCCTCCTCCGTTCTTTTGAAAACGATCGGCCTGCTTCAAGAAGACAGATTGTGGACTGGGATCTCTCGACCGTACTCCAATCACTAATGGAAGCTCCCTACGAACCAATGCAAGACAGCTCCCTACACCTCTTAACGAGGAAAACTGTCTTCCTCGTAACATTAGCAGCCAGCGCCCGCTGATCCGAAATCCAAGCCCAGTCAGCCGACCCAGCCTACTGCATCTTTGGACCAGATTTCTCTTCAGTAACCCTTCACCCAAGATCGGGGTTCCGAGCCAAAACTCAAAAACCCTCCGAACTAACAAAACCCATAACCTTTCCAGCACTCACGAACCTAACCCAGAACGCCTTCTATGCCCCATCCGGGCGCTTCGTTTCTACCTCACGAGAACCCAACACGAAGACATTCGCAGGGGCAGAAACCAACTTTTCCTACCCGTCGATTTACAAACCTCTGCGGAGAAACCTCTGCGGCCATGATCTCCCGCTGGATTAAGAAAACAATCGACATCGCATACGACAAAGCCAACCTTAACAGACAGAGAGCAACAGCACACGAGGTTAGAGCAGTGTCGACTTCATGGGCATACCATAACGCCACCCCAATTGAAGAGATTCTACAAGCCGCTTCCTGGCGACATCCAACGACATTCACGTCACACTACCTTAGGAACATGTCAAAGGAAGAAGAAGGACTACACCGGCTGGGACCAATCGTCGCAGCCAGAACCGTGGTCAACCCCCCTTAAGCACATTCAGAACGAAGCAGAAGCAAGCCGTCCCAAAAGATGGAAGCAAGCCATCCACAGACGGAAGCAAGCCACCCAGAAGGAAGGAAGCCATCCATTGAAGGAAGCAAGAACCCTCAAACAACGGTCCTTTTCAGGGCCACCATATCCCACGAAAGAGATCCAAATTCCTGTTCCAACCACCTGCTCTGAATAAAGTGCAAATTTTCTAAATAACATTTGGGGGAAGCCTGCTTGCAACCCGGGGCGCCCCGTCAGATCGGTGCCCGCCACCATGCTTTGACGAGGTCTGCTGATAATGCTAAATTATCAGGTTAATATGTTTGGCAAACAAAGAAAGTACATTTGCCGGCCCCCAGCCAGGCCGGCTAAAAATGGTTTCTTTTTTGCCTAAAACATACTTAACCTAAGCCCGCCCTGCCTCCCCTCTCGAGTCACCGTCTGACAGATTGAGAGGAAAATGTATACCGAGTCCAACCACGCGCAGTGGGTCATGCAAGCAGGCGTCTACAAGCAACTAAAAAACCTCCAGGGAGAACATTAATTGAGGACAATGTAATGCTAAATTATTAGGTTAAGTATGTTTTAGGCAAAAAAGAAACCATTTTTAGCCGGCCTGGCTGGGGGCCGGCAAAATGTACTTTTTCTATATGGAGTAAAAAAACGTCACTAGGGCATACCGTGATATCAGCAACTGTTGGCCTTCCAACACATTTATTACCTTATAATCCAAGGTAAAATAAAAGCTACTTTGTCTTTTACTACTGTGTACTACCATTCTGCTGCATGGTTTTTATCGCTTTTAATAATTGGTACCGTAAATGCACGATATTCGTCCGTGAAAAATGCCATTTTAGCGCACGCTAAAGCAGCTTATAGGTTAAGTGCTCCAGGTGCGCTCTCTCTGCAGGAACAGGAAATTGAACCAGAGCACAGTAAGCGATTAACGATGCGATCATGGAGGAAGAAAGACCCGACGCTCAAACGTAGAATGAAATTGGCTTGCTATTAATTGAAAGTTGATTTCTAATTTTAATTTTACAAATTAAAACAACCGAAATCTTGAAACGAGCTACAAGTTTTCATGAATTATTACTAGAGATGCATGGCGAAAATTGGGAAAATTAAAATTTTTAACTCGATTTTCAAGTAGTGCTGTAGGTCAGCGTTTAGTATTATTGAGAAATGGGCCTTTTTTTTTGTTTTAGCAACCCAAAAAACGATCGTATAACCTGCATGGGGCCGTTTAAGTATTGCGTCATCAAAAAATTGGCCATTTTAACCCCCCATTCCCCCCCCCCCC